>CAKNXH010060236.1:60260-93549 GCA_932178445.1 Andricus quercusramuli
ATATATATATATATATATATATATATATATTTCTTAGTTTCCCCTTCTATCTTGAAATTTCCCCTATTCCTCTATTCTCAAAAAGCTTCCCCTTTTCTCTTGAAATACACGATATTTAAAAATACAATATTTGAACTAACCCCATAACACTACAAAATATATAGGACTTTTTAAATAAGTGTTAGAAGGTGAACACTTGATATACCTACCTAATTTAAAAATGGAATATTCCAAATTCATCAACTGCAATGTAAAATTTAACGATTTTAATTTCAAAATATTTCCTATTGATTCAAAAATTATGAAGAATTTGTCATATTTGATGCTTTTACTAGTAAACAATAATAAAAAATTACGAAATTTAAAAATGAATTTCTTGCGCAGTAACAATTTTTTTGAAAATGTCTAAAAACATGTTTTTTTTATTTAGTCATATGCTCACATTTAAAAAAAGTTGAACATGTCGAACCTGCAATTTATTTAGCTGGAACCAAAGAAACATTTTATCATTTTCCTTTTTCGGAAAAAAAAATTTGGGCAGAAATAATAAATATTTAATAAATTTTCAGAAATGCTTCCTAGTTTTTAAATATTTATTTTAAGAATATTTTATATTTAAAAATATTAAAAAAAAATTTGTATAATTTAAAAATATTAGAGGGTTTAAAAATTTTGAACGGATTAAAAAAGAATTTCTTTAAGATATATGGAGAAATTTTTCATGATTTTTTAGTATGAAATATGAACTTTAAGAGAAAATTGCAAAAGATTTCAAAGGATTTTCTTAAATTTCGAAAAAGAGTAGAAGATTTTAAAGCAAAGTCTTTTAATTTCATAAGTTGAAAAAATTGAAAAAATTAAAAATCGAGTGATGTCAAGAAATATTTAGGAGATTCGAAGAGATTAAAAAAGAATTTCAAACTGTAACAGATGTTTTAACACTGGGAGTACCGGGCTGGGTGAATTGACCCCTTTCGATTCTTAAAGTTGCGCGTTTTGAAAAAAAATCGAGTTTTTATTGTATGTTACCAACAGGGGTCAATTGACCCCTATACTGTTTTGGCTGGTATTTCATTTCAAAACATTTTCGGTTCCACAAAAAATTGGCCCTTTTCGTGAAACAATGTTAAAAATGTGAATTTGTTTATAAATATTGTTTAAATAATTACCAGTTGTTAATTTGAAAAAAAAATGACAGCAAGAAGTCATTGACAAGATATTTTTGGTCGATTCTGCAAAAAAAAATGGAGCCTATTCATTGTGACATACGAAAACTGTGTATTTGTTTATAAAAATTGTTCAAATAATGCTGCCAAGTAGCAGATATTCTTAAATAATCATAATTAGGTATACATTTCTCTCATATTCTATATAAAAACTGTGAATTTCAAACAACTAGTCATTGCGAATGACAAAAAATTGCTTTTGTTAATCAATTTGTTTAAAACATTATAAACCATTTTTTTTCTCACTCCAACCTACTAAAAACTATTGATAGATAGTAATTACATTGACATCAGCTCTCCTTTAGTCAACTCGCAAATCTTACAAAAAAAGGTACACCTAAAAAGTTAGGAAAAAAATATTGTTTATTTTTTTGTTAAATGAAAAATTTTGGTTTAGCTAAATTGAAATTCTTGCATCAACTCGATAAACCGGAAAGCATTACGGTCAATTAGAAAAAAATCGACAAAATACATTGAAATAGTTATTTGTGATACAAGTGCGTAAAATAGGTGATTGTGTGCGAGTGTGAATGTTGCAGCATAAGCCGGAGGCTCGAAGCATGAGTCGGTGGTTAGCGCACGAGCGAAGCGAGTGCCAAAACGTAGACGAGTGCTTCGAACCGCAGGCGAATGATGCAATCATACCAGTTAACAATCACCTATGCGCACGTGTATCACACGCTATTTTTCGCAACGCCCGTCCGAAAAAGTTGTCAGAAGGTGGTAACGAAAAATACTAATTTTATATTGCATAAAGTGGAGTAAAGAAATTACAAAAAAAAAATTTTGGAAAAAAATGTTCTGAAAAAAAAATTGTGCAAAAAAATGTTTGGGAACAAATTTTGTAAAAAAAAATTTTTTGAAAAAAAATGTTGTGAAACAAAAATTTTGTGAAAAAAAATTTTCGAAAAAAGAAATTTGTGAAAAAAAATTGGTTGAAAAAAATTATTGAAAAAAAAAATGTTGGCGTTTATGCTTTATTGCCCCCCCCCCCCCGGGGGGGGGGGGAGGAAACCTAAAAAAAACATTTCAATCATTAAAACATTTGTTCAAGTTAAATGTAAATTTATTTCAAGAAGATACCAACACCAGTGCTTAAAGTTACCTATGCCAGTGTCTAAAGTACCTCATCTCGAATGTGCGCATGCGCAGCTTTTTCACCAGTGTCTGAAGTAAGCCATCTTCAAACTGTGCATGCGCGAAATTTTTTCAAACACAGTCTGCTTAAATAAGGTACTTTAGGCACCATCCACATGCATGCAAATGTCAACTTTTGAGGTGGGTTTTGCAAAAATTGGTTTGTAGACAGACTTTTGTCCACAAAAAGTGCTTTTGGCTACACTGTGCGACGTCGCGTCGGTAGGACTACGCTGGGGTAGGCGAGCATTTTCACTTCTTTCTTGTACTTTTTCAGGACTCACTACTTTTCTCCACTTATATTAACGATGTAGTATGAATATAGCATATTTCTGTCATTAACTTGTGACGGTAGAAACTGTTCAAAATCATTATTTGACACCCAACGCTGGTAGGGATCAATTGACTCCTCGTCTCGTGGAAACCAAAGGTGACAAAAAATCCCGGAACTTCTAGTGATAAAAAGATTTTAAACCAAAAATTTAGAATCTTTAAACTAATTTTGAAAGGTTTCAAGTGAGTAAACAAATTTTCTTAAAATTCCTAGGAAAATTTGAAAGATTCTAAGGCATTTTTTTTACATTTTGAACGATTTTTCAAAATTTCAAGAAAAATTCGAGTCAGCTAAAAATATTTTTGGGAATTTAAGAGGTTTTGAATAGATTCAAAATATTTAAAAACTTGGAAGCATTTCTGAAAATATATGAAATTTTTTTTTTATTTTTGCCAAACTTTTTCTTCTGAAAAAACAAAATGACAAAATGTTTCTTTGGTTCCAGCTGAATAAATTTTAGGTTTGACATATTCAACTTTTTTTGAAATTTGTGCATGGGACTAAATCCAACAAAAACATGTTTTAACACATTTTCAAAAAAAAAAATTGTTACTGCGCAATAAATTTATTTTTGAATTTCGTAATTTTTTATTGTTGCATGTTCACTAGTGAAAGCTGTAAATATAACAAATTCGTCGTAATTTTTGAACCAACAGGAAATATTTTGAATTTAAAATCGTTAAATTTTACATTGCAGTTGATGAATTTGAACTATTCCATGTTTAAGTTAGGTAGGTATATAAAGTGTTCACTTTCTAATACTTATTTAAGAAGTCTTATATATTTTGTAATGTTGTGGGTGTAGTTCAGATATTGTATTTTGAAATATCGTATATTTAAAGAGAAAAGGGGGAAAAGGGGAAGTTCTTTTTGAGAATAGGGGAAAAAAGGGGAAACTAAGAAAAAAATTGAAGACTATGCACTCTGTATATTATATATATTTTTACGTTTAATTTGTTAACCGATTCGTAATGAAAATGATATGAAATATTTTTATTTCGTTTACTTAAAAAAATTGTGTGCCTTTAAATTAAAATGCTGTTATACAGAGTGTCCACGCCAGGGCTTACCAAAAAGTATACAACCCGCTGTACACGGCCATAAGAATAGCATTGGCGTATAAGACGGATTGCATAATTTTCGGGAAGCCCTGGCGTGGACACCCTGTATATTAATAGAAATATATTTCTTCACTAATTAATTTTGTCAATCACTTTTTAATCAATTATTCCTTCCAATAATTATAAGCGTCTTCAATAATACATTCGATAAATAATTTTCTATCGATTCTAAATTATTTTGATGCAATTTTTACATTCATTTATTTATATATAATTTATTATAAATAAATTATATACATATTTTTTTTAAGAGAGAGGAAATTTCTAGATGGATTAATAAAAAAGTGTATTATAAGGCTAATTATTAAGGCCTAAAAATTATTTTTACTATTATTAATTAAACAATATCAATAAATGTTAATTACAGGCACGCGTATTGTTACTGAAAACTATATTGTTCTTTCATTTTTATAGAAAGTATGAAGTTTTAAATGAATTTTAGTATTTTTTCTATACATATCAATGCAAAAACAGACCTACCTGATCGGAGCGCTATCTATTGGATTTATTTGAACTACGATTCCCCTCCGGATGCTAGGAGAATAGAAAGAGTGGGGGCCGTGCATGGGGTTGATACTAATATCAAATTTTATAATATACTATTCTGAAGTTGAATTTGAAATTGTGTCTGTTTTGGCGTATCTCATTCCATTTACTAGATACATTATGTTCATTCCCATTTTCAACTTTAAAAAGAAAGTTAAATATCTGAAATGATCGAAACCCGTAGATTTGCAGGTATAAAGGGAACTTCTGCAGGCATTTAAAACTTAATCTGAGTAGCTTTAAATGAGCAGCACTGAAACGGCACTGGGCAGTGCCGTTTGAGTGTCGTTTCAGTGCCGTTCAATCGGCAGGGTAGGAAGCAATCATGGGGATTTTGTGAAAAAGAAACTTTCTTGACAATATAAAACTTAACTCTTCAAAAAATATCATTCTTATTATTGCCAAACATTGCGGCAATATAAATAAATACATAATTTTCATTTCACACGCTGTAATGCTCTTGTTTTAATTTTAGAAATATTTTTAGTCACTTAATGTTTTTGGTTTAATGAACACCAAAACGTTGATAGATTTTTGTGAATGTTTATTTTATTGTAATTAAAAAAATAGATAAATAAAACAAGAAGGAAGGGAATTTGGAGGTTGACTTCTTTTACTTTCCTCTTTTTTTAGATTTGTTTTATTTTTAATGGAATAGAGACATTTGAGAATGTGTTGTCAATATTTGATCTTTAAATTCTTGGGCTTATAATTTCCAAGAACTTCGTAGTTGATATTAAAATTTTTCTTCGCATGTTCGTTCATACGTAGCAAACTATGTTTTCAAACAAAATCGATATTCTAAAGACAATTAACACCTAGGGTTGAGTGAAGACTGATTAAAACTATATTGATCGAACTTTATTACACAATTTTCTGGATAGTATGTTAGCCGTCTCATGAAATGAGAAATAGTGCACTTCATGAAACGATAAAAAATTCTAGGCAGATCGTGTACCTGTTGATTATTGCACAATATCTGCTAGCAGTTCATGAAGGGGCCGTCCCATGTGGGCAGAAAACGTTGGCGTAAAGCAGAAACTCATGAGAGTGAAAGAGACGGGTAGATCTATTGGTCTCTTACACTCTCATGAGTTTCTGTTTTACGCTGACGTTTTCTGCCCACATTGGACTGTACCTTCAAGGTGCTTTTACATCTGCATGCATGCTCGCGTGTACGCATGCATTTGCAAGCGGTCATTCCAACCTCCGATAAATCTACTAATATGTCAGTTATCTTTTAGTAATTTTCTTTTACTGTAAAATATTACTATAAAATTACTAAAATATTACTAGATTGATCAAAGGTTAAAAAGGTGTAAAAGCACCTTGAACTTTTTTGGAAATGTCTAATTACCAGTAATGTGCAAAATCCTTTTAGGGTGACCAGATGACTTGATCGGAAAATCAGGACATTCTCCCACTTCTCACGCCCTTCCCCCTAATAGCACGGAACGTTCCGGGAACGTTCCGCGGGCACCTTCGGAACGGTCCAGGAACGTCCCCGGAACGTGTAAGATGTCCGCACCTTGGGAACGTTCCACTGGGACCTGAGGGGAACTTTCCATTATTGTTATTTTTAACAACAATTATCTCGTAAACCGTAAGAGATAGTTAAAAATAGATGTCATTTTTGAATTTTGAGTACCGCATATACTGCACTATAATATGATATCCGCAGGCCTGACGAGAGGGGGACGACCACGGGGACATCGTCCCCGGGCCCGTAGTGTTTGAGGGGGTCCGGATTTTCCGGAATCAGTCTAAATTCTAAATTAAAAAAATTAATTATAGGGACCAGTGGCGGCGTAGCATAGGTTGGCACCCGGGGCGGCTTCTCCACCGGCTCCTACTTCGATGACCTTTTTTTTTTTTTTTTTAGAAACCAGTCCCTGGTCCCTCCGGGCCCGGTTTTCCTCTCCACGGGCCTGGATATCCGTATCATAAACTGACATCAATTTTGAGCTATCACTTTCGATTTACACGATATTCATTGATAATAATAACAATAACGTTAATTTATGTTTGGAGCATTCCTGGAACGTTCCCGAGCTGCGGACATTTTACACGTTCCGGGAACGTCCCAGGAACGTTCCGTGCTATTAGGGCCACCACTAATTTCTCCATCCCTAATCCAATTAAACTTTAGGCTCGCTATTTGAAAATTGAAGGAGTTATTACACTGAAAAAATGGTTAGTTGTGATAAGAAGCTCTCTTTTAGTAGAGATGGTATTATGTAGATGCGACAACCACTTCTATGGTAAAAGTAACTAACGAGTTTAGTGCGGCAACAAATCACCGTTAGTAATCCTACGTAGGTTATATTAGTAGCGATAGTAATTCTAGTCACAACAAATAAAGTAGTCACATTTACCACCAATTTATTTTCCAAGAAATGAAAGTAGTAAAAGTTACAAGTTTTTTAGTTTTCCTCCTTGGCGACATTGGCAGAACTGAGACCTGAGCAGTGCTGCCAACATTCGCACCAAAATATCGCGTCATGTTCTCGATCGTCGCCATTTTCATCTTAATCTTTTTGTGAACCAGCACATACCGTGCGCAACGTTGGTTGTGCTGCTTCGCTGAAAAGTCATTCAAACGATATAAGAGTTGAATGAACTGTCTAGGGCTAGAAATATAATCAAATAATCTTGCAATTCAGACTCAAGTAACAGTTGTACAAGTAGTACTTATACTCAATGAAATATAATATATTTTTGTCAAAGAATTTACACATTTGGATTTTTTAAGATTTAAAATCCGCGTGCTGATCTGTCGGGCGAAAGCGTAAAAGCAAAATGGTTCTTTAGCCTATCATCGGATTTGGGAGTCTGACAACTTTTGCAGCATATACCTAACATTATCTGACAGCAGAGTGTCATATTTCCGAAAAAATGTGCCACTTCCTTCAAAATAAAGCAAAAAACATTATCCTTATACCGTAATTGCCATCGTAGGGCTGTCAATCAACCCATTTCTATCTAGGGACATTTTCTCCATAGCGTCAGTATCTAACAGTTGGCACCCATACAATGCGCTGGCGAAAAACGCTATTAAGGTGGAGTCCCATGTGGGCAGAAAACGTCGGCGTAAAGCAGAAACTCATGAGAGTGGAAGAGACAAATAGATTTGTCCGTCTCTCTCACTCTCATTAGTTTCTGCTTTACGCCGAAGTTTTCTGCCCACATGGGACTCCACCTTTGCGCTCCCAAATTGTCTCCATGTAGATACAGCATCAGACATGAAATCACGCAATGTTCTGTCCATGACTTCGAGTGCAAAACGTGCTGCCATCGGTGCTTCGACCCAAATGAATACGTCTACTTCTTTGAATCTTTTTCCTTCTTTACGGGAGCACAGCGCAAAAGGAGCTCAAAAAAGGGGAAATAGAGTGGGTTTCTCACGAAAACAGGGCAAGATTAAACATTTATTTTCATATGTCGAAAAGAACAATCTTTTTGTAAGACATATTACAATTTAAAATAATTATCAATGATTTCTGCCATTGAAGATTTATTTTTAAAAATTGGATGTACTCAGATCGTTGGAAATCCATCCAGAGTGATATAAAAAAGTGAGAGAAAAAATCAAATTAGTTAAATACAAACTTTTCATATGTTCAACATCGTTCTCATCAATATTTGTCATTTCATCCTTACTATAATTAATACTTTCAGTGTAAATTTAAAAATACAAACTTTAGTAGAGCGAAGTAAAAATGCTACAAATTAATCGAATCGTTTGAGCTGAGGGATAACAATTTCCGAGGCGACATCCAGAACAAGTTAAGAAAACATTTTGAAGTCGGTTAATATCTTCTGCTCTCTTCCTTAAATTGACAATTAAAAACTTATTCAAATAAAAAAAAATGTTGCCTTATTTGAAATTTTGTTTGAATATACAAAAACATGATTTTTGGATTGATTCGAACCTGAAATGGCGTCAGCTTGAACCAAAGAAACATGTTATTATTTTTTAGTCACGAGAAACATTTTTTTCGTGTTGTTTTAAAGTTCCAAAATCGTGAAGAAGATATGAAATCCCAAAAATTCTAACTCACGACAAAAACTTGTTTCCGAAAAAGCAAAATAAAAAAATGTTTCTTTGGTTCAAGCTAAATAAATTTCAGGTTTGATATATTCAACTTTTTTAAAAATGTGTGCATATGACTCAATCAAAACAAAATCTTTCTGGTCTCTGAAACTGTGTGCGAAAGCACAATCAAATCCGATCAGTCTTTCAAAAGTTATCCGGTATAGAGACGACTAGAGATCCTCAAGGGAGAGTTGAGACGCGGGGTACTCAAATTCTGATTGATGCCGCTGTACCGGAACCC
The DNA here is from genome assembly GCA_932178445.1 of Andricus quercusramuli. NCBI lineage: Eukaryota > Metazoa > Arthropoda > Insecta > Hymenoptera > Cynipidae > Andricus > Andricus quercusramuli. Next base: position 68,962 of record CAKNXH010060236.1, read on the forward strand.
GCTTTTCTAAAAATGGCGCGATTTTCAAATAGAGTGTTGATTCCACAACAGATTTAATACAAAATAAAGAGAATATTGTTGAATTAAACATTTAAAATAAATGAAACGTTATTAAATATCACTTTCAGACATATATATTATACGAATTTCCATAAATGATATTTGATAAATAAAAACATTTTGTAGGTTGGAAGCAAAGCTTTGGTTGGATAAGGTTATACATATAAAGAAAGTAAAAATAAATTGTAGGAAAGGATGAAGATTTGTTCAATTTTACAAAAGCAGTGTTAATTAATTTTCTTTTACTCACTGGTGAACTCTGAAATTGCATCTTTCATGATTTGTCACTTGCTTTCCAATCTGCTTGATTGATATTCTGAATACAAAATTCTCGAAGTTTGGGATCTCGCGGAATTTGTTTCTAAAAAAACCCGTTTTTAGATAAATTATTGCAGTATAAAATACAGCAATTTACCATTTTTGCAAAACACTTAAATCTCACAAAAATATTTTCAATATTTTTCTTCGGAAAGTAGGTTATACACAACCTCTTTTTAACTTCTTTATTAATCACAAAACTCGCATATCACTTCACACATCATAGCTTCGATATAAATAAATTTAGTGAAATTAGTTATAATAAATAATGGGCCTACATGACGCAGTTTTCATTTTTTGATCCTTTTGCTTAAACACGAAAATTTCTCTAGGCTCGCTCGCGTGCTGTCACGTATTGCGCTACACGTAATTTTTCGAACTTTTCGCGCCGCAGTGAAATATCAAGTTCCGGTACAGCGGCGAGCATTGGAGGGGGAAACGTGTCTCAACTCTCCCAAGAGGATCTCTAGAGACGACGACAACGACGACAACAACGACAGCGACAGACAGACACCGACGTAAAATCTATTTTTTCTGACTCAGGGGGTCTCAAAACGTCGACATTTAATGAACTCCACGAAAGACATTTTTCACATAAAATCAATACCTTCTCATTATGATGAGAATGTAATAATTCATTATTTTTTGTGTGATCAAAATTTGAATTTTCGATTTTTTCAAGGAAATTCAAAAAGTTGTCATGACATTCTTGTAGGGCTTTCAAAAAGTAACGTTTTTCGTTTCTTGACTTTTTTTCATGTTTTGCTTTGTTTCGCTCGAAATGTACTTTTTCGTTATTTTTGGGGGGATTTTGAAAATGCTGTAACTCTGACAATTTCCTTTCTATCGAAAAAAGTTGTAGAGGTAAATTGTTTGAATTTCTGAGTGCTATGGATAGCTGTCCATGGAATTTCTGAATTTTGAAAAAAATGGTCTAACATTTTTTGAAAATGATCCAGCTTTCTGAGTTTTCATCGAAAATAACTGGTTAACGAACTCGATCTTTCTTTTTGGTCTCTGAAACTATGTGCGAAAGCACAATCCAATCCGATCAGTCTTTCGAAAGGTATCCGGTATACAGACGACGACAACGACAAGGACGACTGACAGACAGACACCAACGTAAAAATTATTTTTTCTGACTCAGGGGGTCTGAAAACGTCGAAATTTGATTAACTCCACGAAAGTCATTCTTCACATAAAATCAATACCTTCTCATTATGATGAGAATGTAAAAAAAAATTTTTTTTGCACATTTCCAAAAAAATTGTAACGGAGCAAAAAATTCATTTTTAAATTTCAAATGAATAAGATAATTTTTTAACAAAATAGTTGAATTGTTGAATAAAGAACATAAGTTTTCCACCAAAAATCGAATAGTTATGTTTTCGGTCCAAAAAATTAATTTTTAATTGAAAAAACTGAATTTTCTCCCAAATTGTTGAATTTTGAAGCCTGAAAGAAGACTTTTCTACAATGCAGTTGATTTTTCAACACGAAAATATGAATTTTTAATTAAATCGTTAATTTTCAAGCAAACATTGAAATTTTCAGTTATGTGCCTAGTTTTTAACAAATAAAAACACTTTAATTAACACTATGAATTTTTAACAGAGTAGTTTAAAATTCGACCAATTACTTGAATTCTCTACCAAACTGTCCAGTTTTCGAGGAAAAATTCAAATTTGCTATAAAACAGATCTTTAATCCGAAAACACGAATTTTCAACAAGAGTTGAGTTTTCAAACAAAACAAATTTTTTTAGTCAATAAAGAAAAAAACTTGCATTCCAAATGTCGAATTTTAAAGTAAGATTCATTTTCTACAAAAAAGGTCGAATTTTCAACAAATTACATAAATTTTTAACTTAATAATTGAATGTTCAAAATAAAAAAGATCAACTTTGAACCAAAAATGAAATTGCTACATTTTAATTCTAAGAAACTAATTTTCAAATGAAAAAACCAATTTTTTACAAAATTATTGAACTTTTGAACCAAAAAAAGAGCTTTCTACAATACAGTTAAATTCAAAAATATAAGCTTTCAATACAAAGAATAATTCTCAATCAAAAATTGCAATTTTCAGTTTAAAAAAATGAATTTTTAACAAAGTAGTTTGATTTTCAACCAAAAAGACAGCTTTTCAACCAAATAAATATATTTTCCCCCAAATAGTTGAATTTTTAACCAATTTTCTGCCAAATAATAATAACTCCAGTTTTCACATTTTCAACTTGCTTTAAAATGTTTCGTCTTCAAATTTTTTTTAAGAGTATTTATTTTTAAATGGTCAGCACTTGAAACGTATACCTTATTTATTTATAAATAATTTTTTTAAGTGCTATAATTGCTTTAATTATTATTCAATAATGGATACAATTTCAAATGTCGTATATTTAAAGAGAAAAGGGGAAAGAGGGGAAGTTTTTTGAGAATAGGGGGAAAAAGGGAAATTACAAGAAAAAAGGGAAAACTAAGAGAAAAAGGGGAAGACCCCGGTTCACCCCGTTCTTTTGACTGAGATGACATGTTGGAAGTCGAGTCCGCAAATAGAGGCAGTGACAAACCAAGAGTTTTGTGCAATGTTCTTCCATGAGGAAGTAATGTTCAGCCATGCTGGTGAAGGCCATCGTGCAAATATGTTTACCTTGTCCTTTCAATAAGTAGAACAGAGTTATAAACAAAAGTTTTTCCTGATCCTCCTGGTCCGTCAATTTAAAAAGATTTACCGAAAATATGACGTCCTTCTGCAACTCGGAGAATCAAATCGACAATTTCTTTCTGTTTCACATTCAGTTTATCGTATTGGTTGTGTCCAATCGATATTTCTTGCAAAAGTTGCTCGTGCTCTTCTTTTCCGAATTCTGTTGTTATTTGCACCATTTCGGGAAATATCGATAGATCCCAATCCTTTTTCTCTAACATCTCTTTTATTTGAGAATAAGCTCTCATTGTGGCAGTTGAATGCCCGAATCGTCTGATATAATCTTCTGATAAAGCGATTTTGAACACCTATTTTGAATTGCGCGCCAACTGCAGACAACCAGCGTGCGGCCCCCAATATGGACATCACTGCGGACAAAGCACACACACGTGCGTGCACCTTCTTTCTCTCTCTCTCTCTCTTCTTGTGAATCATAATTAAAATATTGTATTTTATTTTTTGTGTAATTAAATCAAATTAATCTGACTAACGTAAATTAACTTTCGTATTAAATTTTATTATGTCAAGATAGTAATTGTTTCAGTCATTTCATCTTATTTAATGATAGTTTTCTTCTCATTTTATATTTTCAAATTTCGCGGACTTTTGCACTGCTATATTCAATTCTTAGAGTCAACCAATAAGATTGCAGTAAAAGACCTAACGTTAGCTCACTTCTCTCGTTTACATCGATTTTATTATAGTAGATTGTGCAGTAGTGAAGACCGTGAAGACTCTGTTTAAAAACTATTTTTCGTCACACTTTTTTTTCCTGGCATACTACTCTAGCTTCCTTCACGTCCATGCATTTTTTCATGCAAACTCTCGTGTTTCTATGGCTTCTTATGTCTCTCCCGATTAATGTCACATTCACAGATTCTAACCATTCTTTTGGTGGTGTACCTATGGACATTCTGCCATTTACTTTACCTTCCCTTACGAAAAGATATGACAGGAAAAAAATGACAGGTGTGTCATTTTTTCCCTCTCATTTTTTTTCTGTCATTTTTTCGCGACCACAAGAAAATGACAGAGAAACGACAGGCAAAATGACAGGAAAACGACAGGCAAAACGACAGCCGAAAATGATTGGCCCTAATTGGCCATAATTTATAATAATATCGTGTAACATTATGAATTATCGAAGACTTGCAGACTTATTCGTAAACCATTTGAACTTTCCTATAAAGCTTAAAAAATCATTAGCAAAAGAAAACTATTATGGAAATTTTCAGGATGAAACACCTCTTTGTAGCCTCCAGCTAATTCCGAATTATCTTCCAGCACATCAATTGTTGAATGTGTTCGATTTGCCATTTTAAAGACTTCTTATCCTTACAAAGTGCTAAACTTAAGTACCACTGGCAAAAATTTCGGACTATTCTCAACTTTCTTCATTCCCTTAACAAGTTGACTGCGTGCTCCGATTCCATGATCCAACAAAGAATGGTTCCGCCACGCGCAACCTACGGACCCTTTGATTGGTTCACTTTTTTGTAGGTGCGCGTGGCGAGACCATTCTTTGTTGGATCATGGAATTAGGAGCACGCATTGAACTTCTTGAGGAACGAAGAAAGTTGAAAATAATCTGAAATTGTTGCCCGTGGTACTTAAGTTTAGCACTTCTTAAGGATAAGAAGGCATTACAATGGCAAATCGAACGCATTCCACAATTTATGTGTTTGAAGATAATACGGAATTAGCAACAGGCTACAGAAAGGTGTTTCATCATGAAAATTCCCATAATAATTTTCTTTTGCTAATGATTTTTTAAGCTTTACAGGAAAGTTCAAATGGTTTACGAATAAGTCTGCAAGTCGTCGATAATTTATAATGTTACACAATATTATTATAAATTATGGCCAATTAGGGCCAGTCATTTTCGGCTGTCGTTTTTCCTGTCGTTTTCCTGTCATTTTGCCTGTCGTTTCCCTGTCATTTTCTTGTGGTCGCGAAAAAATTACAGGGAAAAAATGACACACCTGTCATTTTTTTCCTGTCATATCTATTCGTAAGGGTTTATACACTTGTTTGGTCAGTCATTCATCGTTTATTCTTTCAGCATATCCGAATCATCTTTTTGTATACGTCCTCCACTCCGTTATAGAGAGTGGGGTATTGGGAAAGCAGTCTGTCGGCGGGGTCCATAGAAAACGGTTGTATGGTGCGTATGCAGTCCCGTGGAATATCTAATATATGTGTTTCTGATTGATTCTCTGAAGAAGTCTAAAAATAAACCCTACAACTGGCGACGAGGATAAAACGCGAGGAAACAAGAAAAAAAATTAGAAAATGAAATTTTGAAAAAAAAGTGGGGTTAATAACAACAATAGCAATATTCCAATGTCTTTTTCAACTCTATTTTCATTCATAATGTAGGGGTCAAGTAACAAAAATAATAATATTTCAATGTCTTTGTCAACTCTATCTTCATTCATAATGTTTAGAAGATGATACCTTTGTCGATTGGGCTCTCATTTAGAGGTCTAAGTAAAATTTGAAAACCATAGTCACCCCGGGTGTCCTTTGTGCACGCGTATGTTGAATGATATTATGTGAACAAGAAATATTGCAGAAAATAAAGTGTCAGCAAATGCTGGAAGGTCATGTAACAATGTAGAATAAATAAAAGCCGTATTTTTTTAATACAAGGACCATGCAGTAAATAATCTGTTAGTGAATACTAAAGGGTCATGCAACGTAAACAAGAATACTTTAAAAATAAATAATAACTTTCGTATTAACACAAGGGCCATGCAGTAAGGCAAAGTGTTAGCAAATGCTAAAGGGCCACGCGGCAGAAACAAAAATATTTAATAGTTTATTCCTGGTTTCAAAGATAGCTCAGGTACCATTTACACTAGAAAAGTTTGATCGCGAGGGCGAGTCAACCTCAGTGGGTGTCCACTGGGAGAAATGGAAAGGGCTCTAGAGATATATCTCTTGGCATCAGGTATCGACACACCTACAAGGAAAACAGCTGTCTTGTTGCATGCAGGTGGACATTCACTGCAAGATGTGTACCATAACACCCCTGGAGCTCATGTTGAGGAGGTTGATGGGGTAGATGTATACAAGGTTGCGCTTGGAAAATTGAATGATTATTTCTCGCCGAAACAAAGTAAAATCGATGAAAGACATGTTTTTAGGATGATGAAACAAGAAGACGTAGACAAGTTTGAAAAGTTCTTACTACGATTGCGAAATCAAGCAGAAAAATCTCAACTCTCAGACAAAAATGAAAACCTCATAGATCAAATCACAGAAAAATGTTATTGAGTGGAACTTCGGAAGAAAATACTAACTAAAGGAGATACAATGATATTAGATGATATAATAATAGAAGGAAATGTTCTTGAAGCGGTAAATATACAACTGGGACAGTTTGGGAAGAGGGAGCAACATAATCAGGGTGATTTCAGTAAGACAGAAATCAATTAATTAGATTCAAAAATATATCAGGCTCCTCCAAAGACGGAAAACAAGTGTTCCAGATGTGGTAAAAAAAAATCATACATCGGTGGATAAGAATTGTCCTGCAAAAGATAAAAAGTGTAGAAAATGCGGTTTTCCGGGCCATTTCAGAGAACATTGTCGAGCAAGGCTGAAAAGAAGATTTCAGGACAAAACCCCGAATTTTAAGGCAGAGAAATATAGGCGAACAACTACTGAAAGCGACGAAGTTGACTACATATTCCACTTGGATGACGAAAATTCAACTATTAGTTACTCAGTGGGAGGAGTCAATATAGAAATATTGATTGATTCAGGCTGTAGACCTAATGTCATCAATGATGAAACATCGAAGTTCCTGAAAGATCATAAAGCTACGGTCTAGAATCAGATAAGGAATTCGGACAAATTGCTCTTACCCTATGGGAGCCGAAAACCCTTGGATGTTATGGGATCTTTCATAAGAAATATAGCAATAAAAAACACTACCAAGAAAGCTACAATTTATGTTGTTCGCAATGGTACACGCGAGCTCCTAGGTAAACTTACGGCTATTGAACTGAGAGTATTGCACATAGGACTCCAAGTTAACCACACTGATGCTCAGTTTCTGAAGTTCAAGGACGGCATGGAGGAAACCCCTATTGGTAAAACCGTCAAGCCAATAATTCAACCATACCGCAGAATACCTATTCTATTAGAAGATAAAGTAAATTTGAAATTATTGGAATTACTCGAAGCCAACATCATCGAGGAGGTACGAGGACCTTCGCCTTGGCTATCTCCAATGGTCCCAGTCCTTAAGGAGAATGGGGACATACGTATATGCATATATATGAGACGAGCTGATACGGCTATGTATGTATGTATGTATACCATTAAGCCATTTCCCTTTCGGGGTAGGCGTGACACTACCCGATTCGGGTAGTGTTTCTAGGTGAATAGTTTCTTGTAGTGAAGAACTACAAGTGTGGGCTCACCACACCCACGACGCCAACAGCACGCGATAGTATTATTCCCGAATGGTCACCCATCCAAGTACTAACCGCGCCCAACACTGCTTAACTTCAGTGATCTAACGAGAACTGGTTTTTTTAGCGTGGTATGGCCGTTGAAAATCACCCACTTCCAACAATGAACGGGTTATTACCAAACTTCCGGCAGGCAACGTACTTTTCACGGCTCGACATTCAAAACGCATTTCACCAGATAGAAATTGATTAAAAATCTCGTTACATAACAACTTTTAGCACCAGCAAAGGACTTTCCTGATATAAAAGACGTTGGAAAAAATGTTACTAGGTTGTAATAGCACCGAAAATTTCATCGATGACATTATTGTTTATGGATCTGATGAACGCGAACATGATGAAAGAGTTAACAAGGTTATAAAAGTCTTGAAAGAGAACAATGTTCGCCTGAATAAGGAAAAATTTGTTTGCAAGACCAAAAGAATAGAATTCTTGGGGCATGAACTATCAGAAGAGGGTATTGAACCACTGGAAAGGCATGTAAATGTCGTCAAATCTAGTCGACCTCCTAAGACTTGTAGAAGAAATCCAAAGTTTTCTGGGGTTAGTAAATTTCGTAGGTATGTGGATTCCGAACTTGGCTACCCTAACTGACCCGTTTAGGCAATTACCAAGAAGGAATTTGGTAAAAGCGACTAACATTGAACAGTTTTTGACCAGAGAACTTGAAAGTGCCTTTCAAACTTAAGACAAAGTTTATCCACAATCGGCACATTTAAGTAGTGCAGCCCAAAGGACAGAACTTAAGTTATAGCAGACGCATCTCCAGTAGGGTTAGGAGCGGTGTTGAACCAAATTGATGAAAATGATCCCAGAATAATAGCATTTGGCGATAAAACTCTAACCGATTGTGAAAAGAGATATGGCCAGACATAGAAGGAGGCTTTGGCACTTGTATGGTCCGTGGAGCATTTCAAAATGTACTTATTTGGAAAGGAGATCGAGTTCATCAGTGATCATAAACCATTAGAGATTATATTTGAAGAAAAGTCGAAACCATGCGCTGGAATTGAGAGATGGGTCCTATGATTGCAGGCGTACAAGTACAAAGTTGTCTATAGGCCTGGAAAGACTAACGTTGTAGACCCTTTATCAAGACTATGCGAAACTAAGTCCCCGACATCGCTTGACAAAGAGAATTACATCAATGAAATTATTGAATATAGTAGACCAATCGCAGTGCCACGAAAAGGGAATAGAGCTGCTTCTTTAGCAGACGAAGAGATTTCCAAAGTCAAGAATAGTATAAGCAATAACAATTGGGATGAATCCGTTCATAATTACCAACTCTTCCACACAGAATTATGTTCCCACGACGAGGTCCTTCTGAGGGGCAGTAAGATCGTAATTCCTAAAAGCTTGCGTCAAGAAGTGTTGGTAGCTGCTCATTAAGGCTACCCTGGGATAGTTGCAATAAAAATCGATAAAGATGCCGAAAATATGGTCAAATCTTGTCAAAGATGCACTCTAGTTTCTGCGCCGAATCCACCTAGTCCCATGAAAAGGCGACAACTTCCAGTGGAACCATCGGTGGACGTGGCTTTAGATTTTGTAGGATCCTTCCCTACTAATGCTTATCTGCTTATCCTTGTGGACTACTACAGCAAATATAAAGAGATCAAAGTAATGAGAAGAATCACAGCAATAGAAACTATTAAAATCATGAAGGAAATTTTTTCAAGATTGGGCTTTCCTGCGACAATAACTTGTGATGATGGCAACCAATTTACCAGTGAAATCTTCAAAAAGTTCTGCTTGGAATGTGGCATCTCAATATTGAATATAATGCTATACTGGCCGCAAATGAATGTTGATGTAGAGAGACAAAACAGAGACGTGCGAAAACGACTAAGGATTAGCCAACTGGAAAAGGGATTGGAAGAAAGATATTTTTGACTATTTAATGACTTACAACAGCACACCACATTCAGTGACAGGTAAAATTCTATCAGAGCTATTCAACCAAAGGCAGTTTCGTGACAAAATACCAGCTATATCGGATATTAAAAACAAGATGATAGATCAAGATGTTAAGAACAGAAACCAAGTGAAAAAGGAGAAAGGAAATGAATATGGGGATCGAAAACGGAGGGCATCTGACATGAATCTAGAAGTAGGGGAAAAAGTGCACCTCAGGAACTTGATCAAGGACAATAAATTACCACCAAAATGTCCAAGTAAGAAACAACTCGACGGGCAATGTGTACAGAAGAAACATAGTCCACCTCAAAAAAGTCGGTGGCTCGCGGAATGTCATAGAGGGAGAAAGAGACGATGGAACTTCTAAGGGTGATAAAATGATTACTGATGAACTTTGATATCTTTCATTGCATTTTATGTTAGTATGGCTTTTTATTGTCAACGGCGATACCACGCTGAAAACACCAGTTCCCGTTAGATCACTGAAGTTAAGCAGTATTGGGCGCGGTTAGTACTTGGATGGGTGACCGTTCGGGGAATACTGCGTGTTGTTGACCCGTCGTGGGTGTGGTGGACCCACACTGGTAGTATTTATCCACCTAGAAACACTACCCGAATCGGGTAGTGAGGCAATGAACTTTCGAGTTCGAAATGCTAATTAATTTTTTTTTTTATGGCTTTTTATAACCATAATTATGAGTTATCAGAATATTACATGTCATGTTCGCTCAACTTTCACATTGTTACTGTCATTTAATGATGTTAATTTGTCTTCATGGTAATAGATGTACTTTGGTTGAATTGTGATATTCTAAAGCTACGGCTTTTGTATTTAACATGACTGTAATTAAAATTTTAAATAAAGAAGGGATGTAGTGTACGCCCCCCACTTCGTAATAGAGAGTGGGGTGTTGGGCTAGTAGTCTGTCGGCCGGGTCGATGGAAAACGGTTGTGTGGGGCGTATGCAGTCCCGTGGAATATCCAAGATATGTGTTTCTGATTGATTGCGGGGAGAAGTCAAAAAATAAACCCTACACATCTTAACTAATTTCTTTCCCATATGTCAACTAGTGTCTCTCCAGTACCACATTCTTTGAGGATTATCTCGTTTCGCACTTTGTCCATCAGTGTTTCCCGCATATTGTACACAGAGATTTCATGCCAATCGCGTGAATTTTAATCTTGTCCTCTTCTTGGCAGGTCCATGTATCGCTACCGTATAGTACAGTCGGTACAAATATAGAATTATGCATGGCCATTTTAGGTTTTTTTGATATGTTTTTATTTCTGAGAATGGACCCTGCTCTACTGATAATCTTCTTACCTTCATTTATGCGCCTATCTAACTCCCCATCTATTTTTCCGTCGGTAGTGAATAGGCTACCCAGATATACGTACTTGTCAACTTGTTCTAATCACCCATCATTTAGGACAATGTTGCACATTGTTTTCTCACTTTTTCCTTCAAACACCATGATTTTTTTTAAATTCCACGTCCACGCATTCTTGTTTCACGTCTTGCATAATATCGACCCCGTCACTCAGTTTCCTATTAACTCTGACACTCGCTATACAACCTGTATATATTACTTTTATTTCTTGTAGGGGCCATCCATTGACTCCATACTCTTTAAGGACTTCTCAAAGTTCACTTTTATTTACCTTGTCAAATGCTTTTTCTAGGTCAACAAATGCACAGAAAATTCTCTTTCCTACTCTCGGGATTTTTTCTCTGATCTGTCTCAAGTTAAATATTTGATCAGTACATGATTTTCCTGGCATAAATCCACTTTGGACTTCCCATATATTTTCTTCTGTAATTTTCATTACCCCAAGAATAAGTATTTTTGAGTATATTTTATTTACGGCACTTAATAAGCTGATACCTCTGTGATTATTGCAGTTGCTTTTATCTCCTATTATGTTCTATGTCGCAGTTCTGTTGCCCTATATCTTCACCTCCGAATAATTCTGTAAAAGAGTCTTTTAAAGCGTCTACTATACTGTATGTATCATATAGCATTTCATCTTTGCTGTTTCTCATGCTGACAAACTCTGAACTTTTACTTTCCTTCATCTCTGTAAATAATAGTTTCATGGTTACTTCAAAGTCGTTTTGTATTTTCTTCTCTCCTTCTGTTCTGATTTTATCTATACCTTCTTTGACTAGTCGTTTAACTTTCCTCTTTTTGTGTCTGTAATCATTTTCAAGTCTATTTCTCTCCTCATCTGTAAGACCTGTGATGTTCAACGTTCTCTTGTACGCTTCTCTCTTTTCTTGTCGGGCTGCCTTAATTTCATCATTACATCATGCATCACCAGATTTTCTTCCTACAACCGCCGTACCACTCTTCGATCGCAATTTTAATAATAATATCCCGTAACAGAGTCCAAGTACTATCTATATCTTTATTGCTCCTAAGCTCCTATTTTGGAGACTAGAAGGTAATGATCAGCATAGCATTCGGAACCCCTCATGACTCTTGTATCTTTTACTAGTTCTCTTAGTTTTTCATCCGCAATAACAAAGTCAATTATACTGCGGTTATTTCCTTTACACCAGGTGCACGTGTGGATAATTTTATCTCGAAACCAAGTATTTGTGATAAATAGGCCTTTTTCTAAGCATAAGCTTACTAATTTTTCCCCGTTATCATTTTTTCTTGTTGGATCCCCAAACTTACCTAGCACCCTTCCTGTATCTCTATCCTGACGTTAGACGCCGATCCATCCGTTCATATCTCCTAGCAGAATTATTTTTTCACCTTGATCGCAAGTACTTATTGTATCATTTAAAGTGTCCCAGAATGCGTCTTTGACTTCTCTCGGATCGCTATCAACTGGGGCGTGGCACGCTGTGATGAACAATATTCTGATTCCTACCTTCATTCTAGCCCACAACAATCTGGGGGATACAAAATCATGATCTTTGAGATGCTGGCTTGCTTTTTCATTCATAATTAAACCGACCCCTTGACTACCATGTGATTCACTACCTACTCTTGACCATGTTTCAAAAACGCCTTTCAACAGCCCATTTTCTATGTTTCTACTTTTGCAACCCTTTTTTTCGTCTCAGTTATACATAAAATATCTAGTTTCCTTACTTGCATAGTTTCTCGTAGTTCTCTTACCTTCAGATCATTCACGCCTCTAGCATTCCAAATACCCAGTCCCCATTCATCGCCTGATACTCGGCCTTTACGTTTACCGCGTGTATGCATTTCGTGAATCAAAGTTTCAGTCCATTCCGAGGCTATTTTATTGTTTGTATTATTCATTGTTTAGATTGTACACCCAACTACCACCTTTATGCGCGAAAATTTGTTTTTCGAGTCGAAATCATGTCCAAGTTAAGTAGAGATTCATCGTATGGTGAAAAGTCTAGTTGTATTAAAGCTTCTGTTACTAGGGGGGGGGGGGGGGTGAGGACAGAGAATGGAAACCGAGAGTCTTAATTTATTGGTGTTTTATGCTGAGAAGGTCACTAGCCTTATACAGCGTTGTATTAGATAGGAGTTCATATGTTCACATCCACCAATTCCCGCCCTACCTGACATAGAAAAAGTATACCCCCCCCCCCACACGAAGAATGGGGGGGGGATTCCGCCTTTGTCTTCAAAGCTTCTTCTTAATTTTTGAATGGTAATTTAGAAACAAGAAGAATAAAATAGTGCGTGTACGTAATATTTTAGACTGGCGCCGGAAATTCGCTTGTGTACTTTGACAAGTGGTCATATGGGACCATTGAAGAATACAAAAAAAAAGAATCGAAACTATTTAGAAATTCTTCGTCGTCCCTTCGACTATTGCAATAATTTGAAAATTCGTTAAAATCATTCAAAATACCTCAAAGACTTGAAAATTCTCTCAAATTAGGAAATATCTTAATATACTTGAATATTTCCTGAAATACTGTGAAATCCCTCATAAAGTATCATAAAATGCCATGAAAATTTCATTAAATCCTATATTTCTTGAAATCTGAGATTCAAAATGCCCAAAAATTTCTTAAGAATATCTTGAAATTCTCTTAAATTATTGAATTCAATTGAAAAACTCCTTATAATATTTCAAACAAAGAAAATCACAATGAAAAATTAAATGTATAATAAATTTAATAATTTTATATGTTACGTTTCACACTTATTCGAAAAGAAATTGGATACATTTGGAACGAAGTAAGTAGTGGGACACATGAAACAAGTCGGAAAGCATCAGAATAAGCTATTTGGGACACAGCAACATTTATTCGGAAAGAAATCGGAAACCTTCAGGAAGAACGAGACGCAGTGGGAAACTTCGAAAAAAGTTCGGAAATACATCGGAAACCTTTGGTAAAGATAGGCGTTCGAAAAGAAATCGGAAGAAAAGTTCACATACAATTCGGAAAGGATCGGAACGACCTCTTTCTGACTCTTTCTGTTCGTCCCGCCAGGGCAATAGAGTATTAAGAGCGTTTGGAACTAGACTCCAACCTTAAAATTGCATTGCGTCAGTACACTCTCTGAATACTAACATTGTTTTTAGATAATTAAGACCTATTCCTCTTTTAAACCAAACCTGTTTTCGGAGTGAAAAATTGGCTCATTTTAAGAGCTTTTTTGTAAACCGTTTTTTTTTTATTCTCGGTTCAGAATCTAGAAAAATGTTTTACGCAAAACTTGTTGAAATTGGCCAATTTTTTACGATGAATACAGATTTGATTCAAAACAGGAATAGATCCCAATTATCTAGAAGAGATTTGATTCTAGTATTTATGGAGTAAAATGAGGCAATTCAATTTTATGTTAGAGTCCTGGTTTCAATGCCCTTAACCACAAAAATGCATACTTCGTGCTTGCATGCAACATAATTATTGTTATCGTAATTTCTCATTAGAAGTTATCAAAGTATAATTTTATATCAATGGGTTCACTTTCACCCACAAAATTTAAAGAACAAATATAATGTTTTGTTGAAATAGCTTTATTAACATAGTTGAACTTAGCATCTATATGGCCAAATGATTCGTCCCAAGTTAAAAATTTCAAGCAATCATTATAATATTCAGAAATTTTCTTGAATTCTTCTTTTCTAGTACAACCACTTCTGTATTGTGAAGAAGGTATTGGTAAACGTAGTCCAGTCAACGGGGAACAAATTTCACTAAAAAAGAAAAAAAAATCCGGAAAAGTAGAATGTTTTTTACACATACGTCGGGGATGGCTTTATAAGGATACTGTAAAAATTTCCCAACCATATGTGTATGGCGACGGCCGCCATGTTGGAAAGTGTTGAACAACAACATTTTCTGCCAAAATAAGTCGAGAATGGTTGATTCTAGGTCGAATATGGTAATATTAAAAAACGTTTACAATTCCATAGTGCTCAAAAAAGGTTTTAACTTTTGTAAACGTATGATCAACGGCTACGCTATAAAATTGAATTAACTGTACAATTGTGCAATTTCTGAAGAAATAAAATAAAAGCTGAAAATATTCTGGAAAGAATTTCGCAAATAGATCACGTGTTTTGTACTGGAGAAAATGCACGTTCCTGTTTAAAAAAAAACCAACTCATTTGCATAAAAAATTATCAGTATAAAATGAGCTCAACTTCAGTGTTCAGTTTGATATGATTAACACTTAACCCGTAAACCTGGGTCATTCGTGTCCGAGCGAAAACTAAGTGACTGAGTTACTCTGTGACTGCGAGAGGGATGCGGACCTTACCTTGCCCTAAAAAAAGTTATTTAGGAGGGGGACCTAAGGGCCAGAAGGCAGGTCTCTAGTTCACGTTTACTCTTTGTGATGATAGAACGAATTCTGAGGGGGACACGAACGATCCAGGTTTACCGGAATCGATTGTTTTTTCTGCAAGCGAGTATTTTATTATTTTTGACTTTATAACGTTTTTTTTAACGCATTTGAACATACTAATGCTAACTAAATAATAATTTTGGTCATAGAACTCAAAATGGAGCAACGTACATCTGATGATGTACAGCGCGTTCTTCGCGACAGAAAACAAGTATTTTAGGAACCGACAAAATGGAAAAACGGAAAAGATGTTTTTTTTTGTGTGACTGAGCGCGACAGAAAAACGCAGTTCTGCTGTGTTAGGTGCCACAAGCCTGTTCGCGTACATATATCGCATACACGTTTCCTTTTTCATTTAAATTCATTTTTACTCCGAATTTTTTTTTTTATAACTGATCACATAATTTTAAAAATTAAAATTAAAATGGTCTATGGTACTAACATTCTTACGATGACAGTCATGGGAAAAATGAAGTGAAGAGCGGGAAACACTAAACGGGCCGATATAGTCCGGGAGCCACATAGGAAAGGTGGTATGATCTGAAAGGTCCCCGCAATTTTTTTATTGGATATTGTTTAGAATGGTATCCTGAATTCGAAGGTATGACGTACTTTCGCAAACTGACGATCGTTTTCTAGATATTCTTAATTAATAATTTTTTCATCAATTATGCTGTATCTCCTGAAAATATTGAGATCTCAAGAAAATTGTTTTTGAAACTATTAGGTCTCATTGAAATCAACCATTTTTGTTGTGTGCAATTTTTGGTGTGCCTCATAATTTTTACAAGAAACGCAAAAAAAGGATATTATCATACTAGATTTTTATGCATTATTTATGGATCTTTTGCAGATTTGTCTTCAGAATTAGTTGGATTGTACTCAGACCCGTGAAATTACTTTTGCACATTTTTGCAGCTGACCTGATAAGGTAAAAAATAGTAATGAAGTAGAAGAGAAACCTCATTGAGTTTACCCAACAAAAGAAGGGGGAGGTCGCTGATACGGTGTCAGGACCGCGGGGTTGGCAGCTTCGATCCTACGGGGAGGATCGCGAAGAGCGTTCAGACTGCTGGAGTCGTCTTGACCTCCGATCCTACAGAGAGGATCGAGAGGAACGTGTTAGGTCAGTTCCAGCCAGGAGGAAGGAACTTCGCCGGTGGAGGGCGAGTGTTGTCTCAACCAGAGCCTCCGATCCTACGGGGAGGATCGTGAGAGCAGACCTGGCGGAGAGAACCGAAAAAGGCAAGCGGCCCTCCGATCCTACAGGGAGAATCGTGAGGGTGAGAGGGTTGTCGCGCCTCGTTAGTCGGCACCCCGATCCTACGGAGAGGATCGCGGGGATGGATCCATCGAAAATGGGATGGAGCGTTAGGAAGAACGGTCCAGGACCGTAGAAATTATAAAACAAGGAAAAAAAGAAGGACTTACTTGACTCGGGTATCCTGAAGTGAGAGGGTGCGGAAAAAGGGGGGTGTCTCACCTTCTCCCTGGGCCTCCGATCCTACGGGGAGGATCGAGAGGGGCTGCTCCCTAGCCGGATTCACGTTGACCCAAACAAGTTTCGGCGGGCCTTGTCGCGCTTGGTGACAACCGAGGGCCTGGTGCGTCGACCAGCGTCCGAAATCCTGGGTGAATCTGCGGCGACGCGGGTAACCACTGATCGGAGCCTAGTCGGAGAAGGTGTGGGGGGACCGGCCCGTGGGGGGAGGCCTCCGGTCTATCCGTTGGCTCTCTCGCTCCTGGAGTCTGTCTTACAGACCCTTGATGAGGGATGCCGATGTGGGAACTGGCCCAGGCCTGGGTGACTCGTTCCCTCGCAGAGGGGAGCTCTAACTGAGGATCTCGGAGGAGGGTAACTCGTCGATCTCGCAGTTTCGCCCTCGGAAGTTTGGAGGGTCCTGCAATTTCGCCCAGAGGTAACTGGGGTCGTTGAAGCTCGCCCTGGTTCCCCAGCGGGGGTTGCTGGAGGCCGGGGGGTGAGGCCTGGATTGGAGAGGTCCTCAGCTCGAGGACATCGTCGTCATCTACTAGAGGCCGAGTCGGAGTAGGCGCGAGTGGAGAGATGAGTACTGGCGGGGGGGATAAGGCCCCGAAGAACTCAAGTGCTTCTTCCAACAGCACGTCCTTAGGCTCCGGGGGGACGGAGTCAATGTCCGGGTTCTTCGGCGGGGTGTAGGTCCGTGGGGGTCCTGGATCAGGGCTAGAGGAGAGGGGCTGTCCCCGGTTCTTCTTGGGCTTCTTACGTCGTTTTGGGGGCAACCATAATCCTGCCGTCGGATTTCTCTGGAGCTCTGCATGGATCTGACGTCGGAGTTCGGCCCGCCGCTTGTTCTGGCTCGGCTTCCGGAGGGGAGGTTCTACCTAGAGGAAGAGAATAGAGACCCCGAGGGAAGAAATTAACCAGAGCCCTCTGTTCCTAAGGTGAGGATCATGAGAAAGGGTCACGACGGATCTAAAGATCTAGCCTGAGTGAACTCCGATCCTACAATGAGGATCGAGAGTGGGGTTGAGTTTAGAAAAAAAATCCCGATTCTCCGATCCTACGACGAGGATCGCGAGAAGAAACCCGATTCAATTAAATCTGATCGTTCCCCGATCCTACGATGAGTATCGTGAGAAGAGACCAGGCTTAACTACGTTCGACGATAGTGAGGTTAAGGTTAAATGCACTCCGATCCTACCGCGAGGATCGTGAGTGGAGTTGAATTTAGTGTAGATCCATATTCCCCGATCCTACGATGAGGATCGCGAGAAGAAATCCGATTCAATTAAATCTGATCGTTCTCTGATCCTACGATGAGTATCGTGAGAAGAGACCAGGTTTAATTGCGTTCGACGATAGTAAAGTTAAGTGTAAATGCACTCCGCTCCTACAGCGAGGATCGTGAGTGGAGTTGAGTTTAACATAAATCCATATTCTCCGATCCTACGATGAGGATCGCGAGAAGAAACCCGGTTCAATTAAATCTGATCGTTCTCCGATCCTACGATGAGTATCGTGAGAAGAGACCAGGTTTAATCAAGTTCGACGAGAGCGACGGTTAAGTTGAAACGGAGAGGAAAAAAAACACTAATTGATGGAGCACTGAGGAGAACCAAGATACTTACATTCTTGGGTTGTTCCGGAACCACGTCCTGAGAAGGCGACGACATCGTAGGGAGTTGGATTCCCCCCCCCCCCCAATAACCCAAGAAAAAACCACAGAATTCACTTTCAGACAAAATATTGTTTTATTTGCTCCCGCACCACAGACGAATGAAAACCGAGGACACAAATTTTCTGGAGTCGTTCCGCTCTGAGAGAGAGGGAACCGCACTGCAATAAACGCACGCGATAACTATCACTGGTTAACCGGACTGAGCAACGAAGTGCTTCGCGAACGGAAGGGTGGCCAGTCGGTTGGCAGGTACCGCGGAAGAGGCGAGATGCACGCTGGGCATCGGTCGGTGATCAACTGACGAGCTGACCGCGGGACTGAACCTCGTTCCGGGGTCCGCTCGTCACGCCGCGCATGGCGTAACTTAATACTAACAAAGGGAGGGGGAGCGTAGCACGCCAATATTTAAACTAGACTACGGGAGTAAAAAGGACTGAGAGCTGTCATTCTTTGGGAGGGACAACAGAAAAACCGAAACCACCATTGTTTCGAACATGGGTGGTTTTGTTGTGTAACAGACCCATATTTTATGTATAAAAAAAAACATGAACAAGTTTTGCAACAAGGTTTCTTCGAACCCGATTGTAGCCGTTTACAGTCCGCTTAAACGGAAATGCGAATTGATTCTAATATGTAACCACATGCAATTACCTCCACACCCCTCTAGAAATAATCAATTGAGATCGATAGGAAGCGATGGAACTAATATCTTAATCGTTCCAATAGTGTGTCTTCATTGTGCCAACATGATTGACAACGATTGAGCTATTTGCATTTTCAATCAGGTGCTTGGAATTTGGCACGCGATAGCAGCACTCTCATCTCGCGGGAATTATTTAAAAACGGTTACTCACTTTTTTGGAACAATATCAATTTTAAGCAGCATATATTGCGAAAAAAGTAAATAAACATTTCTAAATAATTATCATCAGATGAAAATGATGCTGCCATAAAAAATGTGCTAATAGTATTTAATCTTGCAAAATTAAAATCAGAGACAAGATAAAAATAATAAACCTAATTTTATGTTAGTTAAAAAAATTTTTACTTTTATTATGCATTCTAGGATTATTCATAGTAGAAAAAATTCTATGAATAGTTATAAGTTTCAAAATATATTCCAATTTGAAAAAAATAAACAAAAATTTCAAAAGCGAGGTCGTTGTCTCTAATTCTTCGTCATCATCAAAACATAAATTCACCTCGCAATTGAAAAAAAGGTTTTTAATAAATTGAATTCGTAAATTTTTATTTTATTAAAAGATAAGTGCTCACAATGACGTGCATAATTGTTTCTAAATTGAATAGTTCATTTCCAACAATATCGGAGATGTTATATTCAGTAATTTTCAGTAAAAACCGCGGGAAACCCGCTTTTTTATTATTCGAAAAGTAGCCACTAAAATCGAAACAAAAATTTGAAATCATTCCCTGCAGAGTCCTGCACGGACCTCAAAGCCCAGCCCGGCCCGTCCCACGGGCTGTCAAAAAAGATAGAATCCCACTGCTGGTTCGCAAGATGCCTGTCGCCGCGCCAATTTTCAAAGCACAATGTCGCGTTTTTGCAAAACAGATACAAAATTGAAGCAGGCTTCACTGTGGGTTACGATACCAAATTCCATTTTTAGTTTAAAATAAAATAAGATCATCCTTCCAAGATATTAAGTTTATGGGTGCACAAACTTCCATTCCATTCTACATACATTTATCTCACTAAAACTATAGGTTATAATCACAATTCACTATTTTTAAAAAACGTGACATTTTTCCTTCAAACAATTGAAAACTGGCGCAGTGACAGCCATCTTGCGAACCAGCAGTGGCCACCTAGGGACATTTGATCTCCACGCAAAGTAACCGAAACGGTTGGCCGTCTGCACTCCGAGCTCCGATCAACCCAGAAACACGGAGATTGCACGGATACAGAGCGCCCATGTAGATACAAATGAAATCAGACTGCGACTCCCGCCCGACCCGTACATAAAATAACATGTCTTGGTTCAGCTCGTTGCATTCATTTACAAAAATCGTTAATAAATGTTCTGCGGGCTTCTTGGTCAGATTCACTGAGTTGAAGAATAACTTTGTACAGTGATTATCTAGAAATTCGAAAAGAGTTGATAAAAGTTTTGTATAATATAATTTTTCAACCATGGGGCGAATGAAATGTAATTTTTTGAATGACATACATAATTCTTAAATTTCTTTAACGAAAATTGATTTTTACATTAATTTCTATATTTTAGTCAGAAAATACGTCAAAATTAAAATATTTTTGTAAAAACCTCCTAGCCAAGCTTTCGAATCGAACATTTCAAAATGATTCAATAAAGGCAACTATGTTTTAAAATATAAGAGCATACTTCATAATTATGTTATTATTTACTCAATTCAAAAAAAATTTATTTATTATATAATTATTATATTATTTATATTATATATAATTTCATATATATATATATATATATATATATATATATATATATATATATATAAATTTATATATATATATAATTTGAAAAAAGAGTTTAAAAACCACCGCAGGGTCCTACTAAGAGCAACCGTCATCTAAAAAATGTCAATAGCCCCCAGTAGAACCGCGGCAAGTCACACATATGGCCACGTCTCACAACCGTGAGATGGGTGGTCATAGGACACGACGAAATCACAACGACAGGCCGGCGAAACCCTCGTGTGTCTTGAGGACACGAAGGGACCCAAGGACGACAGCTTTCTGCATCCATCTCGCAAGTGCCTTGGCATATTTTTCGCACGCGGGTATGGCTTTAAGGTCACGAACCAGTGATGGTTTCGCACCTCCGAGAGCACCAATCACAAGGAAAATTACCCGCACCGAATACTTTGGGTACAGTCTTTGCAACTCTCTTTTAAGGTCTTGATACCTCTCCTCCTTTTCTTTCTCCTTTGCAGTGATGTTTTATTCGGACGGAGCCGAGAATTCGATCACGAATATAGTTCGTTTCTCGAAGTCTTGGACAACAATGTCAGGTCTCGAGTGAGCAACGGAGACTGCTGCCCGAAAATCGTAGTTCCAGAAAATTTGGCACTTTTCGTTTTGGACAATTGACTCTATATCCCTTGGAGCGTTCGGCAGGGCAGGGTCGCGACCAACACCGTAAGAGCGACAAAGATGGTAATAAAGTACTCTTAGGGCTGCATTATGTCTATAGATGTACGTCGTTCCTGCGTGGGTTGGACACCCAGATAGTCTGTGTTCTAGGTACTCAGCGTGTGCATGACACGCTCTGCACCTGTCACTGGGAACTTCTTGACATAAAATGCGGGCACTGTATGCTAAGGTGGAAATGACATCGTCCTGGCATGCAAAAATAAAACCCTCTGTACCTTAAGTGAGCCCTGATGATTTGAGGAAAGCAAAAGTTTGCTCCTCCGACAAGGTCTGTTTTTTACATTTCTGTAAAATTTTCCGTGCATATGCTTGTCGAGTAGCTGTTGGTGAAATTTTCCAAAGTCTGCTTTCTTTACTTTGGCTTTTGGACGTGAATCATGTTGATGGAGTAATGCACTTTCCTCACTTCTGATGTTAATATTCAGGCCAAGGGTCTCGGCCGCTTGCTCCGCGGCTTTGTGAAGGAACGCTCCTTCGCCAATCATCTTTTGATTCCTGACCATTTTTAGGAGCGGATCTCTGCCATTAGCAACGATGTAAGCTGTACTGAAACCAATTCGGTTATGAAGACACAAGAGTTTTAGAAGTCCGCGTCCGCCATGACGGCGTGAAATGTATAATCGAAGAACTGACGAATTGATATGCAAGCTTTTATGCATATGGATGATCTTACGTGTGGTGACATCAAGGGCCGTAAGCTCCTTCTTCGTCCATTGAACCACCTCAAACGAGTAGAGTAGAACCGGGACGGCAAGCATATTAGTCGCAGATACCTTGTTCAACGCTGACAGATTGGAAGACCAAATCTGTCGAAGAAGATGCTTGTATCTGCTTCGGAGAGACTCCTTCACTGATGTTACGTCCTGAATGCGGCTTTGAGTTACGCCCAGGTATGTATAGATCTCTCCAGTATTAAGATGTCTAATAACACTTATATCCACAAGCTCAGGGTCCTTGGGAACGCCAGAAATCTTTCCTTTCTTCAGATGAATTTTGGCACACTTGTCCAAACCAAAGTCCATTCCAATCTCTCCTGTGTAGTTCTTGACGATATTTATAGCAGATTGAAGTTTGCTTTTACCAGAGGCATAGATCTTTAGGTCATCAATATAAAATACATGAGTGACCTTATGCTCGCGCTGATTAGTGTCGCCACAGAGGTATCCAGAAGAATTTCGTAGTGCGAGAGATAGAGGCAGAAGTGTGATGCAAAAAAGCAAAGGGCTCATGGTATAACCT
Organism: Andricus quercusramuli; assembly: GCA_932178445.1. NCBI lineage: Eukaryota > Metazoa > Arthropoda > Insecta > Hymenoptera > Cynipidae > Andricus > Andricus quercusramuli. The sequence goes on from CAKNXH010060236.1 coordinate 91,803, forward strand.
TGAAGGACGCCCCTCTGGAAGGTGTCGTTGTTCGTTATCAGACGACAATTTCTAGATGAGATAGTAAATCTAGTTTTCCAAAGAGGCATCAATCTCTCTATGAATCTCACTATGTGTGGATGTACCTTCAAGCTTTCCAACAGACAGATGATAAGTCTATAAGAGGTTGAATCAAAAGCTTTCCGGTAGTCAATCCAGGCCATTGACAGGACGCGCTGATGGGCTGCAGCGTCTTCACAGACACACCTGTTAATTAGCAGGTTCTCTCGACAGCCTGCTACACCTTTGTTCGAGCCACGTTGTGGTCCTAAACAATCCTGTTGCTTATGACAGCTGTAAAGATCTTATACAGTGTGTTCAAACAAGTTATTGGCCTGTAATTTTCTGGGTTGGACAAATTGCCTTTTTTTCGGCAGGAGTATAGTGCGTCTTAACACTAGACACTCTGAAATGGGCGTCTCCAACTTCAAATATGAGGTGAATATGTGGGCCAAATGTTGGTGTATAAAAATAAACTTCTTCCAGCAAAAGTTCTTGATACAATCTGGTCCAGCAGCGGAAAAGTTCTTCGTGCCTCTAAGTGCTTTTTTCACCTCTTCGGAAGTGACTGATGGACATTCCTCCTCAGATTTTATGAGGTTGTCGCAAAACTCCTTGAAGCGGATGATATTGTCAGTATCTTTTTTCAACTCCAGTGTTTTCGGGATTTTGTATACCTCTCTCCAAAAAACCTTCTTGGGCTTGGGTGGATTTTTACAGAAACAGGGAGATCGCTGAAGAGGCGCGATGGGTCAGCGAGAAACTGTTGATTCTCCCTGTTCCACTCCTCCCTCTTCTGTATTCTCCTCCTTTCGTCAGATGACAGCCGTATTTTGTCAACAATATGCTTCTTGATCGTCAGCAGCTTTGACTTGTTTAGTGTGTGATTCAAGATCCTTAGTTCTTGGGCGAACTTTCGAACCCTTTCCGTAAACGGTCTACCAGATGTTATGTAGTCAATCACACATTGAACACGGGACGCATTCTGTCTTGCCCATCCAATTTCCTTGTTCAGTTGATGCAAGCGCCTTTTGGTATTTTGATCCATCGTCGATTTTAGCCTTCGATTTGAATCAGCCAAAGTTCTCGCAGCACCATAAACTGAGCAACTGATGGTCCAGGGGTCGGACTCTTGCGAGATATCTCCACGAAGAGAGGCATCCATTTCAGCCAGATGTTGGGGCTTAAGAGAAACTTGCATGTTGATATTCCTCCTTGTACTGAAATTGCAATCATCTTTCAGAAGGTGCAAGCTTTCTGCGGTTGGTCTCAATGTCGCTTCATATTCGTCTGCAGCTTGATCAAGCAGCGGTTGGGGAAGCGCTCCGCGTACATATCCATTTTTCCGGAGGCAGTCGGCTTGATTTCGCAAAGACTGATGCAAAACGTGCTGAAGCTCTGGGTGTTTCTGGCACCACAGAGTGTGCATTAGGGTGGGCCAAAAAAATCTTTTAATTTTTTTTTCCCTTAGATACCATGAAGATATTGTCAGAAATGACGAAAAAAAAATTCTGGTGAAGCTTGAGCTCTGAATATTAATATTAAGAGGTGGCAATTCGTGATTTTTGATTTCCCAATTAAATAAGACAGGAATTTTTTTAACTTTTTTTTCGATTTTTAATGCGTTTGAACGAATAATTGTCTAGTGGAAACAAAAACTTATTCTTGTAGATAATTTAACGATCTACAAAAAATGTCTGATATGATT
>CAKNXH010060236.1:93649-127678 GCA_932178445.1 Andricus quercusramuli
AATCATATCAGACATTTTTTGTAGATCGTTAAATTATCTACAAGAATAAGTTTTTGTTTCCACTAGATAATTATTCGTTCAAACGCATTGAAAATCGAAAAAAAAGTTTACAAAATTCCTGTCTTATTTAAATGGGAAATCAAAAATCACAAATCGCCACCTCTTAATATTAATATTCAGAGCTCAAGCTTGACCAGAATTTTTTTTTCGTTATTTCTGACAATATTTTCATGCCACAAAGCCTCCGCAAACATGGATAATGCTGGCATCGTAGCAGTCTAGCACGTAATTCTTAAGTTGATCCATCCACTTAATGTGGGCGTTTCGTAGCTTTATATATATATATATATATATATATATATATATATATATATATTTCGGTTTCGGTTTCGATTCCTTTGGAATAGAACCGAAGGGCTTATGACAAAGCCACCGAACGCGTCCTCGGGTTGCGGATATAGGGTCCCTGTACCAAGGGTTTCTGCTGAATATGGTTACAATAATTAATAAGCAGTCGCGGACAATTGTCCAGGGATGGTCCCGAAGGAATAACCCCCAAGCGAAGGCGTGAGAACCGTGCCGAAAGCTGAATGTCACCTGGGTGAGGTGTCTCTAATGGTGATTCTGGGAAATCGGCGACTCTCAGAGTATACAGCCTTATCCTTGCATGCGGGGCTCTAGAAGGATGGACGAACCCTTTCCCTAGCTGCTCGTGGGAACAACAATGACAACACCAAACATAATTGTAGTAAGTGCGGTTCAAAACAATCGAACGCGCAGGGCTCCCGACAATGGGTCGGACAACAATGCCGACTACCCTACAGTTGGGGGAGCCAATCAAGACGGAGTCAATGCGATTTACCGGCGGAATCTTGTTACTTTTAAGTGGACGGATCAACTCAATGACGGCCTGCTGGAGTGCTACGATGCCAGTATTGTCCCTGAACGAGAAGGTTACATGGCACGACTGCATGCTCTGTGCTGCGAGAAACACCCAGAGCTCTCAGACTTTTCGCAACAACGTCTGCGAAACCATGCCGAGAACCTCCGGAAAAGAGGTTATATAAGCGGAGTGCCAACTCAACCGCATCCAGAACAAGCCGGCAACAGAGAAAGAGAGGCGACACTGAGACCAATCGCGAACAGGCATCCAATAGCGGAAGAACGATGCTTCAGGACCCGGAGAAACATCAGCATTCAGGTTTCTCCCAAGCCCAAAGATCTGACTGAATTGGATGATGAACTTCGTGGAGATTTTTCCGAAGAATCCGACCTCTGGACTATCAGTTGTGGTGTGTACAATGCAGCGAGAACTTTGGCAGATGCAAGCCGTAAAACAAAACCAACGGTTGATCATAAGACCAAAAGAAGAATGCATCAACTCAGCACAAAGATAGGCTGGGCTAGACAGTACGCATCCCGCCTTCAGTGTGTGATTGACTACATAACATCTGGCAGGAATTTCACTGCCAAGGTTCGACGGTTCGCGCGCGAACTGCGGATCCGTCATCACACAATCAACAAATCAAAGCTAATGACCATCAGACAGCATATTGTTGACAGAATACGAATACTATCTAACGCTAGGAGAAGTCTAGAGCGGAGAGAGAGGTGGGTCAGAGAAAATCAACAATTTTCATCTGTTCCATCTAAACTCTTCCAAGACCCTCCAATTACTGTCGACCATCCGCCCAAACCAGAGGAGGTCGAAGCATTTTGGAGAGAAGTCTACGAGGTCCAGCATCCACTTCAAGAAGACTCAAAGAACATAAATAGCTTCAAGGAGCTGTGCAATGCCCTCATAACACCTGAGGAAGAATGCCTACCTATCACTACCGAGGAGGTGAAAAACGTATTAAGAGGCATGAAGAACTTTCCCGCTTCGGGACCAGATGGTATCAAGACCTTCTGGTGGAAGAAGTTTCCTTCTACCCACCAGCATCTGGCCCGAATTTTCACCTCATATCTAAAGTCGGAAGAGCCTATTCCGGAGTGGTTGGTGGAAGGGCGCACAGTGCTCCTGCCTAAGACGGGCAACTTAGCTGACCCTAAGAATTACAGGCCAATAACTTGTCTGAACACACTGTATAAGATCCTCACAGCCATCCTAAATGATAGGATTCTTCGGACAATTGAACCTGTGTGGCGATAGATGTATGAACAACGTGGCTCGAAGAAAGGCGTAGCAGGATGTCGGGAGAACCTGCTCATCGATAGATGTGTCTGTAAAGATGCAGCATCCTATCAACGATCCCTATCGATGGCCTGGATAGATTACCGAAAAGCTTTTGATTCAACCTTCCATAGACTTATGATCTGTCTGTTGGAAAGCTTAAAGGTTCATCCACACATCGTGAGATGCATAGAGAGATTAATGCCGCTTTGGAAAACTAGATTTACCATCTTATCTGGAAAATATCGTGTGATCACTAACAGTATCACCTTTCAGAGAGGTGTGTTTCAGGGCGATACCATGAGCCCTCTCCTCTTTTGCCTCACATTATTGCCACTATCTCCCGCACTTCGCCATTCCGAAGGGTACCTCTGCGGCAAACCTGGAAATCGAAAGCATAAGGTAACTCATGTATTTTACATGGATGATTTTAAGCTCTATGCTAGAAATCAAGAGAAACTACATCTAGCTCTGAAAATTGTCACAGAGTACACTCAAGAGATTGGAATGGAGTTCGGGTTAGAGAAATGCGCCACGGTTAATTTGAAGAAAGGAAAACTTAACGGCATCCCCGAAGATCCTGAACTCGTTGACAGAAGCGCTATACGACACCTTTGCGCTGGAGAGACCTATACATACCTGGGCGTGCCACAAAGCCGCATTCAGGACGTAACATCTATAAAGGATACTCTCCGATGCAGATACAAACGTCTCCTCCGACAGATATGGTCTTCCGAACTGTCGGCGAGGAACAAAGTATCTGCAACGATAAGGTGAAACCTCGGTTTCGGTTTTGATTCCTTGGGAATCGAACCCAAGAGCCTATGGCAAAGCCACCGAACGCGTCCTCGGGTTGCGGATAGAGGGTCCCTGTACCAAGGGTTTCTGCTTAATATGGTAACAATAATTAATGAGCAGTCGCGGACAATTGTGCACCTGGGTGAGGTGTCTCAAACGGTGATTCTGGGATACCGGGCGGCCTTTCAGAGCAAACAGCCTTATCCTTGCATGCAGGGCTCTACAAGGATGGACGAACCCTACTCCGTAGCTGCTCATGGGAATACGATGACAATACCAAACATGGTTGTAGTAAATGCGGTTCAAAGCAATCGAACACGCAGGGCTCCCGACAATGGGTCGGACAACAATGCTGACTACCTTAGAGTTGGGGGAGCCAATCAAGACAGAATCAGTCTCGTTATTTAATAGCCAGGCCTCGTATTGTTGACAGAATACGAGTAATATCTTACGCTAGGAGAAGTCTAGAGCGGAGAGAGAGGTGGGTCAGAGATAATCGACAGTTTTTATCTGACCCATCTAAACTCTTCCAAGACCCTCCAGTTACTGTCGACCATCCGCCGAAACCAGAAATGGAAATCAAGGAATTCATGAAATTCGAGGAATTCATGGAATCCAAGTAATTCATGGAAATCAAGGAATTCATCGAATTCGAGGAATTCATGAACTTCAAAGAATTCACAGAATTCACGGGATATGTGAAATTCAAGGAATTCGAAAAATGCATGGAATTCTAGAAATTCTTGGAATTCAAGGAACTCATGGAATTCAAGGAATTCGTGGAATTTAACGAATTCAAGGAATTGCTGGAATTCACGGAATTCAAGTAATTCACGTAATTCGAGAAAATCGCGGACTTCAAGGAATACATAGAATCCAAGGAATTCAAAGAATTCGTGAAATTGAAGGAATTCATGGAGTACGAGAAATTCAAGAAATTCATGGAATTCCAGAAATTCTTGGAATTTGAGAAATTCATGAAATTTAAGGCATTCGTGGGATTCGAGGAAATGATGGAATTCACAGATTTCGCGGAATTCACGATATTCAAAGAATTCACGTAATTCAAGGAATTCACGTACTTCAAAGAATTCAAGAAATTCACGGACTTCACGGAATTCCTGGAATTCAAGAAATTCTAAGAATTCGTAAAATTCGAGAAAGTCACGAATTCACGGAATGCAAGGATTTCTAAGAATGCATGGAATTCAAGAAATTCAGGGATTTCCAGAAATTCATAGAATTCAAGGAATACACGGAATTCAGCGAATTCACGGAATTCAAGGATTTCATGGATTTCAAGGAATTCAATGTATTCATGGAATTCAAGGAATTCACGGAATTCAAGGAATTCATGGAATTCAAGGAATTCACGGAATTCAAGGAATTCACGGAATTCAAGGAATTTATGGAATTCATGGAATTCAAGGAATTCACCATATTGGCCATACCAAGCTGGAAACACCAGTTCTCGTTAGATGAGTGAAGTTAAGCAGTGTTGGGCGCGGTTAGAACTTGGATGGGTGACTGTTCGAGAATACTACTGCGTGCTGTTGGCGTCGTGGGTGTGGTGATCCCACACTTGTGGTTATTTACTACAAGAAACTATCCACCTAGAAACGGAATTCAAGGAATTCAAGGGCTTCAAGGAATTCACGGAATCAAGGAATTCATGATATTGAAGGAATTCGAGAAATGCATGGCATTCAAGAAATGCATGGAATTCAAGGAAATCAAAGAATTCAAGAAATTCATGGAATTTGAGGAATTCATGGAATTCAAGGGATTCATCGAATTCACGTGATTAATGGAATTCAGTGAATTCACCATATTGGCCATACCACGCTGGAAACACCAGTTCTTGTTAGATCAGTGAGGTTAAGCAGTATTGGGCGCGGCTAGTACTTGGATGGGTGACCGTTCGAGAATACTACTGCGTGCTGTTGGCGTCGTGGGTGTGGTGAGCCCACACTTGTAGTTATTTAATACAAGAAACTATCCACTCAGAAACACTACCCGAATCGGGTAGTGTCACGCCTACCCTGAAAGGGAAATGGCTTAATTGTATACATACATGTAATGCATGTTATTCGAAAAATGCATTGATTTCCAGTAATTGATAGAATTCAAGGAATACACGGAATTCAGCGAATTCATGGAGTTCAAGGATTTCATGTAATTCGAGGTATTTAATGAAAATCAAGATACATCAAATTCACTGAATTCATGGAATTCGAGGTATTGATGACATTCAAGAAATTCATGTAATTCAGGGAATTCAAGTGATGCATGTAATTCAAGAAATTCATGGAATTCATGGAATCCAATTAATTCATGGAAATTAAGGAATTGACTGATTCAATGAGTTCATGGAATTCAAGGAATTTACGGAATTCAAATAATTTACGGAATTTAAGGAATTCATGAAATTCGAGGAATTCATGGAATTTAAGGAATTCATGGACTTAACGGAATTCACAGAATTCAAGGATTTCATGGACTATAAGTAGTTCATGGAATTCAGGTATTTCATGGAATTCAAGGTATTTATCGAATTCGCAGAATTCATGGAATTCAAGGAATTTTAAAAATCCAGGAAATTCATGAAAATCAAGGAATTCATGGAATTTAAGGATTTTACGGAACTTAAGGAATTCACGAAAGTCATGGAATTTAAGGAATTGATGGAAATCAAGGAATTCATGTAATTCAACGTATTCAGGAAATTCAAGATATTTTGAGAATTCAAGAAATTCAGGGAATATAAGGAATTCAAGGATTTTAAGGAATTCATGTAATTAAAAAAATTCATGTAATTCAAAGAATTCATGTAATTCAAAGAATTCATTTAATTCAAAGAGTTCATGTTATTCAAAGAATTTGAAAAATGCATGGATTCGAGGAATTCAAGGAATTCGAGGAATTGATGGAATTCGAAGAATTCAAGGAATTCGAGGAATTGATGGAATTCACGGAATTCATGCAATTAATGGAATTCAAGGTACATCGAATTCTCGGAATTCAATGAATTCACGGATTTCAACGAATTTACAGAATTGAAGGAATTCGAGAAATGCATAGAATTCAAGATATTCATGGAATTCGAAGAAATTGAGGAATTCAAGGAATTCAAGGATTTCAAGGAATACACGGAATTCAAGGATTTCACGGACTATAAGGAATTCATGGAATTCAAGGTAGTCATCGAATTCGCGGAATTCACTGAATTCGCGGAATTCACGCAGTTAATGGAATTTACGAAATTCATGGGATTCACGGAATTCAAGCAAAGAATTCAGGGAATTCAAGAAATTCATGTAATTCAAGGAATTTCGAGGAATTCACAGAATTTATAGAATTTATGGTGTTACGTATGAGATAACAATTTCTAATTTTAAAAATCTGCGAAAGAGCTTCAACTACTACATAATGTACAGAAGGTTCAAGCTGCCAAATTAATTTATGAATTTGTTTAATCTTGTGGGATCGTGACTACCATCTTATTAATTCAAGATGTTACCTTTTTCGGCTGTCCTGCTACCATTGAATTTTAATGATGAAGAGGATTTTCTTTTGAGTATCTATCCCACTGACACTAGTTTCATTTTAATTTATTCAAGTGAAAAGAGAATGAAATAAAGAACAGGTGGTAAAATTCCAAAGGAATCAAGAAGACAGAGTAATTTCACTTTTGCTTCACCCTAACTAATAGCTACCGCCACACTTCATTCGCCAGAGAGAAGGAAGGAGCGGGCAAGGATTAGATTTCTTGTTCTTGAGATAGGATGTAACTTGTCAGGTTCACACCTTTCCCTGGACCGTCGCACTTCGTACAGAACTGCGCTGGGCCCGAATCTCCGTTTCTATATCCTGGGTGCACTAAGCTAATTTGCAGAATCGACGCATCCTTCACGGTAGGAAACGAACTCTGCTGGTTATGAATTTAAGTTGCTACACGTCTGTACGTCTTTATGTCACTTGAATTCGCGTTCTGTCTTCCGTCGACTAAAGATCCGAAAGTGTTTCACGTCCGTTCGTAGATGTTTCTGGGCAAGTCAATTAAATTGGTCAAATTAGGTCCGATGATGCCGTCATTCGATGCCGTCCCGATTGGTCCGAATTTGATAGAAACGTGGGTCCGTTGATGCCGTTTGAAGAGTGACGTTCGTTGATATCTAATAAAAAATAAGGGGTCGGGTCAGTGATACCGTTTGAAAACGTCGTTCCTGGCCAATGACTAACTTTAATTATTAATGACGTTGCAGCCCAGCTCAGTTGCGCGTTAAGTGCAGACGGGCAAGAGAAACCGTGTTTTTTCTGGATTTCTTAGTACTTCTAGTCGGTATGAGAAGTAGTGAAGAACTGCCCTGATACTTTAGAGTATGACCGACTCTAAGGTACGAATGCATAGGTGAGGTAGGGCATTTTTGCAAGCATTGCTAATTTTTATTGGATGATCGTTGTCAAGCGACAGTTTGGAAGAGACCCATGGAAGGAAGCTATATTGTGAATCGCTGACTTCTGAAAAAATGCTGACTGAGACACGTTTGCTTCCTTTAATTCAATATTTTTTTTAAACTTATAATTTGAATTTGACTGAATATTGGTTGTTAATTGTTTTCGATTTAGTTTATTTATTTTTGTAGTCGATAACTGTCCATTATCTTCAGTTAATAATGATCAGCTGTCAAAATAAATCATTTTTTTACATAGGAAGGACGTTGGAAGATAAGGCAATGCACTCGCACCACAAGCAGTACTCTCCTTGCAATGATTCATATTGTCGTCTTCTCTCTTTCCTTCTCTCTTGTTATCACGTCTTTCTATCTTACCCTTACTTATTGGCATGGGTGAAGGAATGGTCATGCTGGCTTATGTTTCAAAAATGCTTACCTTGCGTATATGTTCCTGGAGAGTTGAATTTAATTTTGGATTGGTTGAATACAGAAATTAATTACGTACCAGGACAGTTCGTAACAACCCCACCCTGGAAATTTTGGTTATTGTCCTCGATAACTGGGTCAAAGTGAACAGTCCTTTCTCATGCTAGTTCGATTAATTATTTTCTCACAGTAAAACTTCTGAGTTATGTAAGCAGGTGATAAACTTATAAGATAACTTTTCGGAACGTGTAATATCATATAAGAATATACGTAAAATAATACATATATATACGTGCTTAGTAGAGATTTTTAAATTCTCTATTTACACAAGCGCCTAAGTCTTGATATCCAAAAGTAATATGAATTACATTTAATGCTAGCCACTTTTGAAATTTTGGACTTTTAGCATATTAACACTTAGGGGCTTCTTTCTCTTTTGTTTTTATATGGATCACTCACAATCACTGATCACTTCACATAGGTTGAAGTGTTTGCACCGGTAGTTGTACTGTGGCCAAGGGCATCTCCGATATTTTTGATGCATTGGCTGCTTTTTCAGGAGCCCGCTGGATAATTTCCTTGGAGAGGATCTGATTTGAATTCGTGTTAGTGGCTCTTGAAGCTATTGTTGGCAATTCTAACTCATCTTCATGGTGTTGTCCGAGGTCAGCTTCTTCGAAATTTTGAGTATTTCGTTCAATGTCACTAATACTGGACCTCCTATATCGCTTCTTCCTAATACAAGCGGTACAGGCTAATATAACTATTTAGATTTAAGAGTGACAAAAATAGGTTATTAGTCACAGGATTGTTAATAATCCTAATACAATATATGACCTTTGAGTAAGGGTTGAATGATTTTTGCGGAATGGCTTGCGATCACTGAATTCCTCTAATTTCTTCTCAACCTCCCATAAGGATTCTTCATGTTTGTAACTTTGTCGATAGGTAACATCTTCTTTTGATGACGTTATAAGCATTAATTCCATGATGTTGATTTTCTTGTTATTGTGTCCGACGATAGGTGATATTTTGGTTAGGTCTAAATGTAGAGTTGGCTCATAAATGAATTCTGTAGAATGTGAATTGACTGAATGACTGGTTGAAATTTCGGACTCTGTTTTCAATATACAGCCTGAAGCTAATTGGACTACTCCCAATTTTGATCAATGAATTTTTATTAGGGGTTACATTGGGCAGATTATTTCTGCTGACTGCTCCCTGTTGAGAGAGTAAATCCATCCCGCTAAAGTCTTCATCTTGATCCAATATGGGTCGCTCTGACATGAAATTTTGATATCGCAGATTTTAAACGTGTCTTGTGTTGGGTGGAGCAGCATCTCACTTTCGCAAGTTTTACTGAACGGCGTCTCGTGGATGATAAGATCTCCCTTGCAAATATGATATTAGTGGAGGTACTTACATTCCAAGAATTGATCTTCTGTCATTAGGACGTAGGTTCTTTGAGATTCATCTACGGCGAAATATCTAGACTTAGAATTTATACACGGCCGGCCAGAGTTGGTTACAGATATTTCTTGAGGTACGGGTATTGAATGAATATGGTACAGTTGATAATCTGTTTTGTCGAGAAGTTGTATATCCAGTACGAATCTTAAAGATCCATTCCTCACCATGATCGTTGATGTTGATAATCGTGCCAATTCCTCAATACTGACTTTTGTTCCTCGAGTAGGAAACATGAGTTAGGGAGCATGGCCCTGTACACCTCGATACAACCTCTAGTTGGTTAGTGGTTAACAGAGAGGGATGTAGATGTCCTCTTCTAGCGTTGTATATGGCATCTAGGAGTTGATCGGCTCATCTTGTGTAGCTATCCAATCCGGCGCCCATCATTCTCAACATTTGATTTAAAGTGCTTGTGTAGTTTATTTGTAGCATATATTCTCTAATTTGATTGACCACCACTGCAGTACTGGTTAAATCAAGTTTAAACTGATTGAGCTTTCTTTCTTCATGTTCTTCTCTTCAATGAATTTGCTCGAGATTAGCTCTCAAAACATGAGTTTGTTGCCCAGTGAGGTGAGATAAATTCTTTTGCGCAACATTTACTTCTTTGATTTTTGCGTCTAATAGTTGCTTATCATCATAGGTGAGAAGTCCTGCAACAGGTTCGATTATTCCACCCAGAAATCCTAGCATCGGGGATGCTCTCCGTTGTCTGATGTTCGTTGGTAGGTTTTGTGGATGAAGATTCTCAGTTCTACGTTCCAGTTCTTCCACCTCGAGTCGAACGTCCTTCAAACGATTTTCAGCAACGTCATGTTTTCTAGTCAATTGGTAAGATTCGAAGATGTTGATGCAGTCTTCGCCGAGTGTCACTTTGCAATTTTCCAGTAGAGATTTGGTTCTGCGTCCATATGTCTCTAGGAAATTCTGATATTTTTGAACGTCCATGAAAATGGTGAGTCTCCAGACACCAACACTCCTTCACATGAGTCCCTCCTTCTCGTAGTAGATTCCGGTACTGCTGGTGAGGGGAGTGATCCTGTACAGATGTTCTCCCTGTCCAATGCCAGCCGCTGCATATACGTAACATAGAAGGATCCAAAGATACGGGCCATACATTTTAGGACAATTGAAAAATTCTGCTTTTATTTTCTTTCCCTATGAACAGAAGTTGCGTTTGGATACACTTGAGTTTACTTAATTTAACATTTATCATTTAAAATGTATTTATACCTTTGATTAAATTACACTTGATTACAGTCTAGGGTTTATTTAAGGGTAGGAGCAGTAAATACACGTTGAAGGAAGCATCGGCATGTGTTTTGGTATTTTCACCACCCTTCTTTTTGGGTTACAATGGACAAGATTTTCATTCCCACCCCAGAATCATTTCGGAATAAATGATTCTGTATGTCTTTAATGAAGAGTTCTTGAAAATTACTATTGAAGTTATTTTGTAGTAAATTTTATTACGCCCTGAATGAATTAGGGAAAATTATAGAGATAAAAAGAAACAATTTAGCGTTTCAAATTTGATTTTTTTCAGTTTTTCCTTTCTTTCCTAGCTTTAGTTTTAATGCCTGTGTTTACCTTGTTTCACAAACTACTCTAAGGTTGGTCTAATTTCTTTTAGTTTTAGCCATAAGTTTCCAGGTGGTGATAAGACGGAAACGAGATGGGTACCCGTGCGGTTCTTCCGAAGACTAATTCGTAAGGAGTAAACTCCGTCGCTTCATGAACCGACGTGTTGTACGCAAACATGGCGAATGGGAGCAGTATGTCTCAGTCGTCATAGTCATTCGCGTAATGTTTTATATAATTTGTTAAAACTATGTGGCTTCTCTCCAGGGATCCATTCGTTTGGGGACGGTACCAGGAAGTCGTCAATTGTTTTTCACTCACAAATGCTCCTCCTCGATCACTCAGGATGTATTTCGGGGCTCCATATAGAGAGAAGAAGTGAGTAGCAACGGCATGTACGATGGTGGTTGTCTTAACATCTGCAATGGGTACCGCTATGCAATACTTGCTGAAGTTGTCCTGCATAGTGAGTATATGCCGGTTCCCATTCGGGGTTGTAGGTAGTTTTCCTACAGTGTCAATTGACACTTTGTCAAATACGCTAAATGGTGTATCGGTAATCACCATTGGCTCGTGTGTACGGGCTCGCCTGATTTTAATTCCCAGACAACTACGACAATTTCGTATGTTGTTGTTTATTTGGTCTCGCAGGCCAGGCCATGTGAATCGTTCTCGGACGCGCCTATATGTTATTGTCACGCCTTTGTGTCCTCCCACTAGACTCTCGTGACATTCCCTTATTATTTCTTGTCTTAAGTCTTCCGGGGCACTTTAATTCTACCATGACAAAGGTTGATCTGGATATTACCACCCCGAAGAATATGGGCCAAAGTGTCACGCATTTTAACTTGAGGCAGCAAACCAAGCAAGTCTGCCGAATTTGCAATACGGCATGTTTCTGCTCATCAAAATGAGCGTATTTGTCGCGGCGATATGTCAATGGCTCTCTCCATTGACGGGTTATGTTAGAATCTTCATTTGGATCTAAGCACATTTCTGAGGATCCGTCTTTTTCATCGTGTGGTGGAGGCGGGTTTATATAAGGTACCTCAAGGTCCAGTCTTGAAACTGGTGAGGGCAATCTTATCTCTTGGGCAGGTTTAGAACATTGTAACCTTCGTGGTTGATAATCTTCATTTCCTCCGATTGGACTACTCAGCTCTTCCTCTCCACTCGTTGTCTTCGCAAAGGGTGTTGACCATGCTATAGGTGCTACGGATGGCAAGAGGGTTGTAAAGCGTGATTGCTGTGATACAGGGTCCTTTATCTGAGGAGAATTAATTTCTTCGAGAACGTCCGCAAAACGCACGGTACTTCGTCGCTGGGTTGCGACGACCTTGCTACAGCCTAAGGTTGTATGGACATCTGGTTTATTTAAGTTGTCGACTTCCTGCAGTGCTTTTTGCTGTTCTTCGAAAACCCTTAGGAAGCTGTTCACGTTGAGCGTGAATTCATCATCATCAAATTTTCCGCAGGCATCTTGCTTGTTTAATGATTTTTCTAAATCCTTCGGATTAAGACTGCGAATCTCCTCGACATCGCTGTCTTCACTGTCCATTTGAGGTGGGCTGATATCCACGATGACTTGTGGCGGAGGTGTAGAGTCCTTATGATGAAAACCTAAAGGTTCTGTCTGGAAGGTGCTAGTTTCATGTACGGAATCTTGCTCTGTTGCCTCTTTCACCAATTTATCCGCTTCTTCATTTCCTTCTATCCCTTAGTGACCAGGAACATAATTCCATGTCACCTGCAAGGGTTCTAAAGCAGCTTTTAGTTCTAAGAATTTGGCTTTGTTGACAACGGGCTTTCGTGCTGTAGTTTCCCAGCCGTTCTTTTCCTATTTAGGCATCCAGACGGTTGCACTGTCGATGAGGAACTTGGAATCTGTATTAATTCTAAGCTGTTGGATTCCTGCGCTTGTGGCCCTCTGAGTGGCTATCGTGGCGGCTTTGATTTCTGCCGAATTGTTTGTTGGGCGTCCTGTAACTGCTTGCGAGACGTTTAGCGGATGGTTTTGGCCAAACCATACGCCAATTCCAGCTCGAGAGTTGCCTTTCGAATCAGGAACGCTTGCCCCGTCTATGTATACATAAACATAGGGGTCGCATAAGGTAGGTATCCATGGAGCCTTTGAGGGTAAACGCGGGGGTGCGCTTTTAGGTGGACCATTGCCTTTAAGGGTCAATTCCGCAGGCCCTACGTCTGGCAGGACGCTGCGACCCTACCTAAAGACGGGGACATCAGAATCCTCATTATCTCCTTCTTCAGATGACGATTCAGATAAAGAAGACTCTTCACTGGGGGAGGGAGTTTTTTTATTTTGAGTCTAAGGTCGCGATTCCGTAGCCTTGATGCAATTGTGCCTTCGTCCATGTTAGGTGCCTTGAAACTGCTCGAAGGTAGAAAACTGTCGTCTAGGCTTAGAACTGGCCTTGCATTCGCTTTCGGATTCCGCTGATGTCCTGTCGGGGGTTTGGTACTTTTTCTGATTTCTTGGTATTTGAGTTCGCGGGTGTCTTGTGCAGAGTAGCCGATTTCATTTTACTAGGTTTGAACTGGCTAGGCCTAACGATGCTCGGCTTTTTCGGAGCTATCGCCAGGAGTTGTGAGTCCTTTCGCGCTGTGGGAAGTGACTTGCTCGGACTGGATTCTTTCGTTTTTTCCTTAAATTTTCAAGAACGCGTGTGTATAGGCAACACTCGTGTGGGATTGGCTCTAAGTGCATCGTCTTCGGCCAAAAGGTTCATTTTTTGCTGAAGAGCATCAGTTATTGAATTTTTGCGATCTTCATCTGATTTCGATCTACCTGACATGGAATTGAATTGCTCATCGAGCACTGGATTTTGAGACAGGGCCTCGGCCCAGCGATTTAATTTTCCCTTCTTGTATTCGAAGATAAAATCGTAGGTTTTCAATTTCATTCGCCACTTAAGAAGTCTGGCGCCCGGGTCATCCACCTAGAGCATCCAGTAAATGGGCTGATGATCGCATGCAAATATAAATTTCTTTCCGTGAAGGTAGGGCCGGAAATTTTTTACTCCATATAGTACCAAAAGGCACTCCTTTTCCTCCTTATCGTAGCTTATTTCACAAGCGCTCATTGCCTTGAAGTAATAGGCGATAGGCATGTCCACTCCGTCCTTTTTTTGTGATAGAATGGCCCCCAAAGCATACTTTGAGGCATCTGTGGTGAGTTTGAATTCCTTTTTGGAATCCGGATATTGAAGGATAGGCTCTTGACAGCTCTTACCTTGTAGGGGGTGGGGAAATTTCTTATTGTTCTTATCTTGGATGGGTTAGTTTTGACTCCATTCCTTCCAATTATGTGACATAAATATGGCACTTCTTTTCGCAAGATATCACATTTATCTGGCTGCAACTTTAGGTTTGCTTGCCGTAAGCGTGTGAAGAGGCGTTTTGCCTTCGTGTGGTGTTCCTCAAGCGTTTCTGAGAACAACACTACGTCGTCAAGATATATGAAGGCCTCCGTGCCATGCATTGCTTTCAATACTTCGTCCATTAAACGTTGAAAGGTTGCCGATGCATTTTTGATGCTGATTGGCATTCGGAGGTAATCAAAATGACCTTGAGGCGTAGAAAAGGCCGTTTTCGCTCGATCCTCGGGGTGCGTTTCAATTTGGTGATATCCGCTCGCTAAATCAAAGAAAGAGAAGTACTGTGCCTTTCCCAGATGGTCCAGTATTTCTGTGATATTTGGCAAGGGGTATTTGCCCCCTATGACTTTTTCGTTGAGTGCCCTATAATCGATGACAACCTGGTATTTTTTTGTCCTGAGGCATCAGGTTTCTTAGGGATTATCATTATCGGCGAATTATAGGGTGATTTTATTGGGCCGATGATTCCGCTCTTGAGTTGTTTTTCGACTGCTTGTCGTACATCTTCGGCCGAATCCTGTGCCCGTCTATATTGTTTTCTTTGTATGACTATATTTTCAGTCATGGGTATTCGGTGTTGAACCAAGTGAGTTGCAGTTAGTTTCTGGCCATTCAAATGAAATATATCCGGAAATTCATTTGCCCATTGGGCAACGTATTCTTTTTCTTCATCATTCAAATGGGAGAGGTATAGACTGTTAAAAACGCGCACCGCGCGGGTTTGCTCCTTCTTAGCTTCATCTTTATCCGATTCCGTTGGCTCTGAATCGGAAAATTCTTCCCCTTGAATCTCATAGTATTCAAAGGGGATGATTTCTTGAGGGGGAAGGGCTACCTCGAATACCTCTTCAGCAGTGTTGATTATTGATACATGACATTTACCGTTTTCATTCGTGACTGCAGCTTCACCTAAATATATTCCGTCCGGAGTCTTGGTACGGGGTGGGTACCCCTCTCGTACTTCGGGATTTGCTACATCTAGCTCGATTGCTTGACGAGTTCGAGGTTGAATCCTCAATATGCGAGCAAACAGTTTAATTTCCGATTTTAATCTTCTTTTTGCTTCCTTGGATTCTTCGTCTACAAACGGAATTGGTGTTACTGGGTTAGAGACCGTGACAATAGTATTGTGTCTAAAGGACATTTCTACTTGTTCCTGTCGGAGAAGGGATGCTGGGTTTACATTCCAGGGTCGTATGAATAAATCAAGTTCGGTACCCTGTTATTTTCGATTTTCATCCTTCTTTCTTTCCGTTATTGCCAGAATTGATCCAGTGTTGTTATTTCTTTGTCCCTACTCTCCAATCCACCCATTTGATCACCTCCTGAAGCCCGAAATTACCCTGGCTGATAAGAGCAGGATTTGGTTCGGTACCAATTGGTATCAGCCGGCGTAAAAAAGGCATTGCGCATTGAGATTCTCTTATCACGTTAGAAACGGTTGAAGAAATTTCTCACCCACAGCTAATCCACAGCTCCTTCAAGTCCGGCAAACGATATTAGATAAAAAAGGCCGGATAATGCAAACGGCCTGAAACGTATGTCGATGGAATCTAGACGTTTTAAGAGTCTCGAGTTGCGTCCCATTTGGTTCCCGAAGTCGAAAGAAGTCCCTTGGTGTCCCACGATATTTCGACGAGTCCGAATCGTTACAAAAAAAATAAAAATAAAAGAAACGAACAGAATAAGTCTCAAAAATTATCAACCTCAAATCTAGCCTTTGTCATGAAGTTTCCGTAGTACAGCCGCGATTTCTGACCTTAATCAATTAAATCTATGAATTTACGAAAAACCTCTAAATGTCAAATAAAATTCTATTAATTAGAACTTGTGAGTTGCAAGAATTTTGCAACGTCACAACTCTCCTCTCTCCGGAAAGGACCAAACAGGTCTCCAACCGAAGGTGGGTCAACTGAATGAATCTATCGCTAATCTTCATAATATAACCTGGTTCTTTACTCCAAAATCATGACACAAAAGAAAATTCAAACTCGAAATGTTATGAAAGACTAGAAAGTGGAACCAGAACAAAAACAAAAGGAACACACTGCTAGTTATGTTAAAATAAGGTATATGATACAGAGTAGCACTCAGGAGTACACACCAATAATTGTTCTTTATTTGAAATTGACTCTATTGAATTAAATGAGATAAGGCCTCTCTATAGAAACAGAAGGTAACATTGGAAAATCTTTAATTTGCACGGAGCTCTATTACTGGACCTTATAATATTGGTAATCATGCATTATACGAAGTTTTAGCAAAAAAAACTAGTTATTATCATAATACATAAGGTACGATATCAAACAAAAGCAAAAATGTGAAATAACGTAACGATACAATATTGTAGAAAAGAAAATAATCAAATTACCCTTAGATTTTTAGTAATTAAGTATTTAAAGTAATAATTATAATGAGAATACATTAAGTATTTTTCAGAAGGGGAAAAGAAAATTAACGGAATGAAAGATAGCTGATTACATAGAAATACTTGACTGGGCTGAGGAAGAAACTTGACGAAACGGTCTTACAATACTTGACGTGGAACTTGGAAGGCATTAGAGGGTAGGGTCTCGACTTAAGGTGAAACGGTAACTTCGTCCGATCAGTTTCTGCGAAACCACTCCCAAAATAATGCATGAATTTAAATCTCGTTTTTTTCATTGTAAAAAGGGGACAGTCTCCGATGGTGGACTCCTCTTGAAAATAAAAATTAGTTAAAAAGTTTATATTTTATTAACAAAACCTTAGATTATCTAATTCTAACCATTTTTATGCTCAAAATAGGAGAAGTCCACCATGCGGAAACTAATAATGAACATGATACGTGTAAAAAAAGATTAATTCATTCATTTATTTAAACAAATGTTTGCAGAAACTAAAGCAAAATGAATCCAGAAAAATTCTGCAAAAAAAAAACCGGTTTTTTAGTTCTTGGATTTACCGCCAGAGGTCACTACCGATCTATTCTTGTTTCGTGGATCGTATATATAATTATTTTTATTTATTCATAAATTGATAAGCTCGTGCTGAATATTTAAACATTTTTTAATACATTTTTTCATATTTTTTCTTAATTATAAAAAGAAAAATCGAATCTTAACCGATCTTTGCGGAAACTTGTAATGTCGGTAATATTTGGGCACTAAACGCCTCATCTCTGGCACTACTTTAGCGAGATAAAGCTTATGCTTATAATTGTATGCTTGAAAAACTATATCACTATATTATTGCATCACAACGTTTTCGAATATATTAAAGAATACTCAGCTCTTTACACCGGGAAAACATTGAAGAATAATAACCTAATTTTCCAATTCTTACTCGATCAATTTGTGCAGGATTCGGAAAATAACAGATTTATGCAAAAATGCTCGAAGAATAATGCGAAAATCGCACTTTTGTTCATAAATTGTTCAACATTATACTCATCTTTAAGTGGACTGCTCTTGAAAATGAATTATATTAAAAACTACACATTTTAAATTGACAAAATGTGAGTGATTTTTTTCAATTCATCCATGGACAGGTTTTGGTGAAAATGTTTTACTTTCTGTAAAAATACTCAAAGAATAATGCGAGAAAAGCACTTTTGTTTATTGAATTTACAATACTATACCCATTCTCGAGGTAGACCTCTTATTCAAATAAATTATGTTTGAAAACTACACATTTTATATGGACAAAATGTGAGTGGTTTTTGATCAATTCATCCATGGACAGGTTTTGGTGAAAATGTTTTACTTTCTGCAAAAATGCTCAAAGAATAATGCCAGAATAGCACTTTTATTTATCGCATTTACAAAATTATACCCATTCTCGAGGTGGACCTCTCATAAAAATAAATTAAGTTGAAAAATACACATTTTATATGGACAAAATGTGAGTGGTTTTTGATCAATTCATCCATGGACAGGTTTTGGTGAAAATGTTTCACTTTCTGCAAAAACGCTCAAAGAATAATGCGAGAATAGCACTTTCATTTATTGCATTTACAATATTATAGCCATCCTCGAGGTGGACCTCTCATGAAAATAAATTATGCTGAAAACTACACATTTTATATGGACAAAATGTGAGTGGTTTTTAATCCATTCATCCATGGACAGGTTTTTTAAAAATCTTTTACTTTCTGCAAAAATACTTGAAAAATAATGCGAGAATAGCACTTGTGTTTGTTGAATTAACAAAATTATACCCATTTTCGAGGTGGACCTTTCATAAAAATAAATTATGTTGAAAACTACACATTTTATAAGGACAAAATGTGACTGATTTTTTATCAATTCATCCATGGACAGGTTTTGTTAAAAATGTTTTACTTTCTGTACAAATACTCGAAGAATAATACGAGAATAACACTTTTGTTTATTTGATTAACAAAATTATACCCATTTTCGAGGTGGACCTTTTATAAAAATAAATTATGTTGAAAACTACATATCTTTCATCCACATGAAGTAAGTGATTCTCGATCGAATCATCTCTGCGCGAAGGCTTTGTAAAAAAGACGTTCCGTTTATGCAAAACTATACGTTTAGAATAATGCTAACATTGACTTTTCGTTGACTGAATATTAAATATTGTGACAATTCTCAAGGCGGGCCTCTCTTAGAAAATGAATTATATGGACAATTTATTCTTTTTTTCACGCCCTCCCCTGTCATCCTTCAACACTCTACTCTCTAGTCTTTTGTTGCACTGATGGATTACTGGTTATTACCTGCGAAAGATGACACCGGCCCTTTCTATAGATTTACGAAGCTTGCTTTCCATTTGCAGAGTATTCTCCTTTAGACGACCAAATCTCTTTCAGTCCAGTCCATTCCAAATTTTATAAAAAAGATTGTAAAGAGTAGAATTTTTTTACAAAGTGGTTGGGGACGGCATTCTAAGTATATAGTAAAAAGTCCTCAACCATAAAAATTCTTCAGCCATATGTGTGCGGCTATGGTGCTATGTTTGAAAGTGTTAACAATAATACGTTTTTTTTAAATAACTTGAGAATTGTTTACTCTAGGTAAATAAAATAAAAGGCGAAAATATCCTGTAAAGAACTTCGGAAATAGATCAAGGGATTTGTGCTCAAGCCAATGCATGTTCCAGTTAAAAACAATCAATTCAAGTTCCAAAGAATTTGGAGACTGTTTTTTCAAATTTTCGTTTGGGATATACATGAATATAGTGATTTTTTACCATTTTTTATAATTTCAAAATAATTTTAAAAGTCATAAACAAATTTAATAAACAAATGCATACCATATATATTTCACGCTCTAAACAGTATGTTTGTTTAACAAAATTAATGAAAAAAAAATTATCGACAATAGATAATATGTACAAGGTTTTGATACCGTATAACAATTGTTAATTGTTCAAATAAATTTCCTACTATAATACAGATTTTTGTCAATTTTAAATCAGCATGTTTCCTCTTTTTTGACCGCAATAAACTATACATCGAGAACAAACAGAAATGCAATGAAAGTTGTATAGAATTATGAAAAAAACATGTAAAACACATGACAATACAACCCTTCATTACTTAAGACTGACTTAACTTATAATTGAACGGAGCGCTTAAAAGTGAAATTGTTTATTGCATTCGATCTTAATTAAATTCAATTTATTCAGAAAAAAAGATCTCTTTTCACTCCGCTGGGATTCGAACACCAGATCAACTGATTTCCGGTCAGGTGCTCTAACCATTGAGCTACAGAGGAATCAGAGTGAGGAGGGTAAATGTGGTGATGAGGCAGGTGTGGGGGTTGGGAAAGAAGGGTGGAAGGAAAGTGAAGAGGTAAATAGAACGCAGAAGAGGTATGTAAAGTGGACCCTGGGGTTGGCGAGGAACACGCCTAAGTATATTGTCAGGAGTGAGACGGGGAGAACGAGTGTAGGGAATCTAGCAGGGAGCAGGACGTGTAAATATCCGCAGAAATTTTTGAAAGAGGGGGGAAGAAGGCTGGTTAGGGAGTGTTGGTGGGAGAAGGAGAACAGGAGAGGGGGAGGGAAGATGGAGACTGAGAGGGAAAGGTATTTAAGAATGAATGGACTGCAGATGGATGAAGTGAAAAGGATGCACGAGGAAGGAAGGAAGGTTTATGACTTGGTTAAGCAAAAAGGCATGGAGAGAGAGAAGACAGAAGGGGAAGAGAGAATAAGAGAGTCAAGGTTTAACGGGAACTATGTATGGATTATGCCAAGGGCAAGAGCGCAATATTTATGTGAGAAAGGAGAGAAAGGAAGTCAGGAGCTTATAGCGAGGATGAGGTGTGGGTGCATGGAGGGTTTCAATAGGTTCAGGCTTTCTCGGGAGAAGAGGATGTGTGAACTGTGTGGAAAGGGGGATGCAAGAGTGAAGCACTGGTTGGAGGAGTGCGTGGAGGTGGAAAGAAGTGAGATGAGCGTGGAAGTATTGTTGCATGAAAAGGGGGAAAAAAGGGCAGTAGCATGGGTGAAGGGAGTGTTGGGTAAGATGGAGATGAAGAGAAGGAAGGAGGAAGAGGAATGGAGACGGAAAGATTGTAAATAGGAGAGAAAGTAGATATAAGTAAGATGTAAATATTGTAAATAGTAGATAAGTAGTAGGTATTAGAGCGAAAACAGATGTTGGCAAGCGAGGCAATGCGAAAAAGTAGGGACATGCGAGCGAGGCGAGGCGAAGCGAGGAAGGCAAAACGATAAGAGCGTGCGGCTTAGAGATAAGGAATGGATGGATGTTAGTTTTAAAAGGTTAGTTTCAAGAAAATTCTGTAAAACTGGAAGTGTAAGCAAGTCAATTTTTTAAGGTCAGCAGGCTGAAAAATAAAAGTTTATCTATCTATAAATTAAAATTGATTAAATTCAATTAAGCTCAATGGTTAGAGCACCTTAGCGGAAATGAGTTGATTTGGTGTTCGAATCCCAGCGAAGTGAAAAGAGAAGATCTTTTTTTCTGAATAAACTGAATTTAATCAATTTTAATTTATATCTCCATCTAGTCTGTGGTGACGAAATAATTTTTCTGCATTAGAGGATTTGACTGTGATCGATATAGTAGATTTCCATTATCCACAGTATGTGTGATTAGATTTCTCAACGGATCGATAATTACCATTTCTGATGATAATACAGATTCCTATTTAAAATAATTATTTGTTTAACACCTTGCTAAAATTACCTTTCATCAGAAAAATGGATTCTTACTCTGATCCCTCTGTAGCTCAATGGTTAGAGCACCTGACCGGAAATCAGTTGATCTGGTGTTCGAATCCCAGCGGAGTGAAAACAGAAGATCTTTTTTTCTGAATAAATTGAATTTAATAAATTTGTAACAATCGGTGATTGTTCCTTAAGGTTTACTTTGCCCGTTAGAGGCAGCCGCTCCTGAACGTTTAAAATAGCGTGAACTGTTTGAATATAAAAGTCTACATGAGTCTATGATTATAAAGATTTAATAAATCAAATTATTAAATAAATCATATTTGGGTTTCAAAGTGAATAAAGAGAGAGAGAGACTTGGTATTATAGAAAGCGAACCGACTATGTAGCCTAAGGAATTTCAAGACTCATATATTGACTTGATAATATATTTAGTACGTGTTTTGAAGGTATGTTGTTAATTTCAGGTTTGTTTTAAGTTATATTGAGTGTGAGATGAAAATGAGAGAACGTGGTTTATCTTCAGTTTCAAAGGCAGTTAATTGAGAGGGGTTGGTTATGATGATGAAATATAACTTCAAGATCTTGTTTGGAATGATTGAATGAATAAATGGAATACTGTTTAATGACTAGTTTGAGCCAGAATTTCAACCATAAATTATGTATATGAGAAACGCAAAAAGCCAACAAATTTATGTTAGAATAATTTATTTGACAAATTCTTAGTGAAGCATGAATTGAGATTTCAACGCATATTACGAAAACGTGCCTGACGATAATTACTTGGGAAGCAAATTAGGTCGAGCTTGCATCACCGTTTGACGTGGGAATTAGGTCATTTTTTATTAGTATGGGGATACAAATTCAGATTATAATTGGCTGAATGCATGTGAGTGACTGGGAGTAGGATTGCGCGGGAGATGTATGGATCGCTGCGCGGAGAGATCAGATTTTGATTGACTCGCGACGGGTAATCTTTGTCCGAATTCTCTCTAAAAATTAGGGACTTGTGAAATTTTTCTAATCGATAAAGAAGAAACTCATAAAGTACAAGGAAAAGTAATCCGTTCCTTTCATTATTAAGCCTGATTTCTAAAATTAATTTGTAGAAATAATTTATTTTTGATTGAAATTTATTATACATTTTTAAATTAATAAAAAGGAAATAGAACGAGAGCATCAACGTAGGTTTCGTCGAAGTCGGAGAGTGCGACGGAGGAAGTCATCGCTTCGTTGTGGAAAAAGAACCTGAGTTCTAATTAAAATAGATTTGATTTTTCTGCCAAAATATTCTCGGGACGTCACAGGAAAATTTTCTGGTGTCAGAAGTGGGATTCCACAATCACGTCGCGATGGAATCCAAAAAACCAAAAAACGGATACAGTGATTTTGTGTAAAGTGCTGGTGAAATTTTTTTTTGTTTTGGAAAAACCCTTGTAAGAAAATTTCAAAAATATATTTTTTTTTTCTAACGGACTAAGTGAAAGGAAAAGCATCGTGGTAATTGAAATTTTTTAAATAAATACATTTTGTGCGGCCTCAGTTTTGTGAATGCAGTTGACTAGAAATTGTTTATTTAATGGCTTATTTAGATTTTTTAAATTAATTGAGTGAGTAATATAGTTTTGAGAAAATTGCAAGTAATCAATTAAAATTTATTTGATCAAAATAAAGTTAAAAAATTGAATAAGAATAAAGTTAATTTATAATTTTAATTGAAATTAAGGGTATTTGGTATTGAAAAAATAATAATAATAGTTTAATTAAATATAAATGTTCAATTAAATTAATAAGTTTAAATAAAAGGTAATTTTAATTTAAATTACGGCCATACTAATTGAATAATGTAAAATGAAATACTTCAAGTAAATCTTGTCAGTCAAAAACTCTGCAAAAATATTCAAAGAGAAAAGGGAAATGAGCTTCTGGCTGAAAGAAAATTAGCCCAGTTGATACCGAAATTTTTACATAGATTCAAGAGGACATCGAGGGATTTCCGGGTGGAAATTGAACGTAACCCGGAGGAAGAAGATGAAGGATTTCTTTGGAACTTCAGTATCAATTTGAAGCCAGCGTGGGAATCTGAGTGGAAATTGAACGTAGCCCAGAAGAAGATCCGAGGATACAACTGTGAAGGAAGGATGTCAAGGACGGAAGAACAAGCCGTGAACACCCCCTCGAAGGTTTTTGCCATGTTTTTTTAACCAGGAGGCTAGTGACATCGTTAATTTGTCAGGGGTTTGCAGACGGTGGTTGCTGAGACCACGGTACAAAATTAAAACAAACTATTTCCTCTCAACTACCGCAGGCTATAAGGATCGGGAGTCAAAGATTCAGGATCATCCTAAGTGAAGAAAAAAAAACAAAAATGTATTAGCTGTTTTCCGAAGAGGCTAGCTCGAGAAATAAGTGACATATAGTAAAAGCAGTATACTTACGTGTGTGAAAGTTTGGTTGATCTCTTTTATTGTATAATTTTGAGCAGTGTCGAAAATTAAAATTATATAGCTAGCCATATCTTCAAGAACTTCCAAAGGTGATACGGTTCGCAAATTTAGTTTAATTGTAAACCAGTCTCTCTCTCTCTATTTTACGCGAATTTGAGCAATAATTAATTTGGGTAGGAGTAAAATCGGTAGAGGATCTATTTAAAAATATTAAGATGTTAAATGAGAGTGAAGTCGCGAACGATACTATGGATAACAGTCATGAAAATGGGGGCAGTAGTGAGACTGCAGGGAACTTGACCGGTTCAAAACAGTCATCCGTTACAAATGCATCGGGCGTGGAGGTAAATGCGAAAGGCATAACTTCCGTAACACCGGGCATTACAGTGACGCCGGTCACAGCATCTACCCCGATTTACTAAAACCAGTCCCCGATTTTCTCAGGGGAGATGCGGAACTTGACTCGGGAAATTCAGGCCATTGATCTGAACCGAACGGTAGTGAGACCAACGCAGGCGGCCTTGGGAGTAGAGCGCACAAACGTGGGGGGTATTTTTCTCCAGGAATTACCCTAGATGAGGCAGGATTATTAAATCAATCAGCACCAGAGCCCCAATACCCGATTCCGTTTAAAGCTGCCCTAGAGTTCTTACCTAAATTTTTTGATGGGAAAAACATCCCAGTCAGTCGGTTTATCCGAGATTGTATTTATACCCGTAGTTCAATCTCTATTAAAGACAGGCAGCATTTATTTTTAATAATTAGATCACGAGTCTCAGGAGGTGCATACAACGCATTATTGGATTGGGAAATATATACTCTTACAGAGTTATTAAAGCATTTAAATAACATTTTCACAGAAAATAGAAATCTTAGTCAGCTTAACTCTCTTTCAGCTACAGTAGCTCAAAAGTTTAATGAAACAGTTCGAGATTACGTTGATCGGGTCAGTGACTTGCCAGCAAATATAATAGAAACTATAGAGGAGAAAAATGGGGTTGAGAGTGCTAACGCTATGATTAAATCAGCTAGGGACACGGCATGTGAGAATTTCAGCATGGGATTAGACACGCGAATGTTCCTTAGAGTAAAAATTGAAAGACTGATGTCTCTCCAGGATGCAATTTTAGCAGCGAGGTCAGCTGAATGGGAAGTAAAATAAGCGAGAGACCTTTATAAAAATAGGGGAACTGGAAAGGGTGAAATAAATGAAGGGGCAGTATCAAGTAGATGGAAGTCATACCAGGGTAATAGATTTAGGCCATATAGAGGGAATGCAAGGGCATATGCAGCAGGAATCGGAAAAGAAAGAATTAATGATGGATTAAAAATAAATACACAAGGATTACGGGGTAGAGGCAGAGGGGGTGGAACCGCCGGACGTGGGGGAGAGAGAGAGGCGGGTGGCAAGGGGCCGCGTCACAAGTGATCTGTCGTCGTTGTGGCGTGCCAGGTCACTTTGAAAGGATTTGTGCTATGCCCGCCCCTCAAACTTCCATGATTTGTCGGAAGTGCACCTAGACAGGGCACGTAGCGAGTGATTGTCCGAATGACGGTTCGCCTTCCCTCGGTTTTCGATGTCAGCAACCTGGACATTTTGCACGGGAGTGTACAAAACCATATGGTCAAGAAAAGGAAGGGAAATTTTGTGAATATTGTAAGGCGAATGATCATTTAACAAATGAATGTGAGAAACTGGCAAAAAGAGTAGATGTAAATAGACAAAATAAAAAGAGCTCTTTAAACGAATAATAAGTTCGTTGGATTGGTGTGACGACGAACTTTCTTTGGAAATTACGCCCAGTAGACGTATCTTTATAAAATGGGACCCGGAAAGAATGACAAAATCCCCAAAAGTTGAATTGCTCACAGAAGAATTGGTAGATGGAAAAGGGACCTTTTTAATAGACACTGGTACTGAATTAAGTATAATTCATAAGAAAAAAATAAAAAATTCGGTTAAAATTAATGAAAGACCCAAAATTTGTTTTGAGTGGAATAGGAGGAAAATCAGTAATTACATTAGGGGAGGTATTTTTAACTATCAAAGATAATTCATATTCTTTCCAAGTAGTCCCCGATAAGCTTCCGTTGCTAGGAGATGGAATTCTTGGAATGCCATTTCCTAAAGATACATCGATACACATGAAAGAAAAAAAAATGGAACATTCATTAGGTACTTTCCCTTTTGCACCAGAAAATTTAAATGTAGAAATTTTTATTTAAGCAAGGATAAAACAATTGGTAAAAATATCAGTTACAAATCGAGAGATAAAAGAGGGCTATATACCCTTAATGGATTTGGGTCCAGGGATATTTTTAGGGGAGGTTTTAGTTAAAGCAAAAGAAAATTATATTACTTCATTTTGCAGAAATACAACCACCCGAGATGTTTTTCTTACCTTACCCCCTTTGACCCTAGAGGAATTTGATTTTCGAAATATATTATCAGAAAAGGGTGGAAAGAAACAGATTTCAAAAATGTCCACCCACGAGGAGGATCGATTCACTCGATTAATAGATGCCTTAGTTTTGTCAGAAATGAATAAAGAGGAAAGAGGGTCTTTGCTTCCTATAATAAGCAAATATTCTCATCAATTTTATTTAAAAGGTGATAAATTAGGATCAACTAGCGTTCTTAGACATCGTGTAAATTTGACCGATGAAGTACCAGTCACAAAAAAGAGATACTGGTATCCACCGATACATAAAGAGGTCATATCCACTCCCAAATAGCTTCTTCCAACCCTTTTGGCCACTATGAATTCAATAGAATGCCCTTTCGGATGAAGAATCCACCTGCGACCTTTCAGAGATTGATGGACAGAGTTCTATCGGGATTGCAGGGTACTAAGTTGTTTGTATATATGGATGATATAGTAATATATGCGAAATCTTTGAAAGAACATAACGAAAAACTTGGAAAATTATTAGGGCGTTTTAAAACGGCGAATCTCGTCTCACAGTCTGAAAAGTGCAAATTTTTGCGTAAAGAAATAGGTTATTTGGGACATGTTATTACCCAGGAAGGAGTAAAACCTGATCCCAAAAAGTTGACAGCTGTTATGCATTTTCCTCAGCCTATATGTCGTAAAAGTGTTAAACAATCCTCAGGACTTGCGGGATATTATAGGCGTTTTGTGCCTGGATTTGCCCTGATAGCAAAACCTCTTAATAAATTATTGAAGAAAGATATTACCTTCAAATGGACGCAAGAGGCGCAAGTAGCTTTCGATGAGTTAAAACGTATTCTTTGCACCGAACCCTTATTGCAGTCTCCGGATTTTAGTAAACCGTTCATAGTAACAGTGGACGCATCGGATTTCGCCATGGGGGCTGTATTGAGCCAAGGCCCACTAGGTAAAGATTCGCCAATTGCGTATGCTTCTCGTGCGTTGCAGGGGGCTCGGTTAAGGTATAATGTGGTTGAAAAAGAGTTACTTGCTGTAATATTTGCTGTTGTACAATTTCGACCCCATATTTATGGGCGAAAATTTATTTTTGTTACCGATCATCGTCCTTTAGTATAATTACATCAATTGAATGACACTACCTTAGGTTCAAAATTAGCAAGATGGAAAGTGAAATCGCGAGAATATGAATTTGATGTAATTCATAAGCCAGGGAGAGTGAATTCCAATGCAGATGCATTGTCGAGAAATCCTGTAGAGGAATTAGGACAGAATAATGAAGAGGACTTTGATTCAGATGCCTCTGAGGTGAATGATCAGGGAGCTGGGAAAGTGCACGTTCTTTTGCGCCCTGAGATTTCACCAAAAGAGGATGAGGTCTGGTATCATGATCTTCCTGTAGAGAGATTATTTATGACTTCTCATGAGAAGGGTGGTATAAATTCCACGGCCGATTTGAATTTTGATGAAATTATTGTTGAAAGTGGTATAAATTGCACGGTTGATTTGAATTTTGATGAAATTTTTGTTGAAGGTGGTACAGATTCCACGGTTTGTATGAGCATTGATGAGGATATTCAAACAGGTGGTATTAATTCCACGAGAGACTCGGACATGAGTGAGAATGTCAGTGAGGTTGAAAAGGATCTTGGGGAAGCGGGCTACCAAGGTACTTCGAAAAGGAAGTTACCACAAATTTTCCCTGTGTTTAAGGACAGTACTAGTTTTGGGGACTTGTCAGGCCGAGGGAAATTCAAGAGGGCTAGGGCCGATGACGCAAGTAATTTGCCACAAAATGAGTCTGGGACTGTTGTGGGAAAGGCTTGCAGCAGGTCTGAGAATGTTGAAGAATCAACATGAGCCCTGACCTATGACGTAGACAGGCTGCCAATTTGTGAGTCTGGGACTCAATCGGGGAAGGTCTTGGTTAGATCACTTGGCAAAAGGGACCCTAAGACGTGCACACGCTGGTCAATGAAGGTACAGGCTACCCCAGATCAAAATGGTAATGATAATGCTGATGATCATTTAGTTGATGAGTATTTGAGAGAGGCCATGGTTGGCGAATTTAATATTATCAAAGAAATAGAGGGGGATGAGGGAGAGGAACCAGATGTCGCTGTTTTAATACCCGTCGAGGGGGAGGGTTCTGTGGCAGGCAGGAATCTTCTCACCCCCTTATTTAGAAATTGTAAAGATAAGTTCAAATTGTCTTATCTAAAAAATGAAAAAGTTCAAGTGGAACATGTTATTTCATTAAATTATTGAAAAAAATGTTGTCTTTAATTTATATGTTAAAGGAAAATTTGATGATAAAATATATGCAGTTGATATTGAGTCTGGCATATCAACTTTAAAAGATGTAAGAATTGAGCATGAAGTGAAGATTTTTAGTATTTCGCGAAAAGGCAATGCTTTCGACAGATTACCTTGGAATATAGTAGAGTTGATGTTTAGAACTTACTTGGGAAGAGGGAATTATGCCATTACAATGTGTACTGGGGAAGTGACGATCCCACCCGAAAATAAAAAATCTCAAATTATTGAGGAATGTCATGACGCCGCAGTAGGAGGTCATAAAGGTATGTTTAAAATATCAGAAAGGATTAAAGAGCGATTTTTTTGGAAGGGCATGAAAGAGGATGTTCAAAATTACGTAAAAACGTGCGATTCTTGTCAGAAGAAAAAATTAGTGCGGGTAAAAACTAAATTGCTAAATCGTATAACAGATAACCCAAAAGAGTTTTTGAAAAATTACAAATTGATTTAGTAGGCCCTTTGCCTAAATCAGATATTGGAAACGAATATATGATGACTTGGCAAGATTGTCTTTATAAATATTCGGGCGCTATCCCTTCAACTAAAATTGACGTTCCTACAATAGCAGCTTT
Source organism: Andricus quercusramuli (assembly GCA_932178445.1). Taxonomy (NCBI): domain Eukaryota; kingdom Metazoa; phylum Arthropoda; class Insecta; order Hymenoptera; family Cynipidae; genus Andricus; species Andricus quercusramuli. The sequence goes on from CAKNXH010060236.1 coordinate 122,842, forward strand.
ATTTTCTGGACATTTTTTTTGTCGATTCGGGTGTCCCGAATCTATTCAAACCGTTCAGGGTCCTCAATATTTATGAGTGACATAATGGCAGGGTTCGCGGAATTATTTGAGATAAAACAATATAAATCTGCAGCTTACCATCCAAAATCCTTAGGAGCGTTAGAGCGAAGTCATCATAATTTTGTGGAGTATTTTCGCCATTATTGTGAAGAATCAAAATGGGACATGTGGTTACCTTATGCGATGTTCTCATTTAACACCTCGGTCCATGAATCCACAGGTATTACTCCTCATGAAGTCGTATTCGGAAGGAAAGCAATATTTCCTTCTGAATTCCCAGAGGAAAAAGTCACGATGACTTTTGTTGAATTAATAGACGATATTTTAAATCGTCTCATTACTACTGAATCGATGGTCCATTTCCGTTTAGAGGCTGCAAAAAGAAGATGTAAAAAATATTATGATCGAAAAATCAATGAAATGAATTTTAAAGTAGTACAATTCATTTACTTACGTATCGAGAAAAGAATTAATAAGTTAGGAAACCATTATGAAGGTCCTTATAAAATCATTAGAATATTCAGTGATTTCAATATTGAAATCTTGAAGGGCGACGGAACTACATCCATTGTCCATATGAATCGCATAAAACATGCGTTTTTGCGATACGACCCCTGAAAAATATCGATAATAATAAAAAAAATGAAAAATAAATTATTGCAAATTATATTAAGTATGTACACATATAGATAAGAAAAAATGAGAACCCCTATCGTCGTTAATAAATATTCATAAGAAAGGATTTAAAAAATACAAAGAAAATTTTCTGGTTAACCTCTCCGGAGTAGAGATTTAAAGGGGGGAAGGATAATGATGTTTGAAGTGAAGCCTTTCCTATACAAATTAAAGGCCTATATAGAATTTTTTGAAAAAATTGTGTTCAAAATAATTTCATAATTATTTGAAGAATAACCAAAATGAATCAGAATATAAATTAATGAAAATTAAAATTAGGTTAAAAAACAAAATAGGGTACAAGCGCATTTGTTCAAAATTAAAATAAATGCTATAAATTAAGGAGAATTCGAAATCTATTGATTTACTAGAAGAAAATTTAAAAAAAAAGGAAAGATAGTGTATTGGATTTAAAATAAAAATGTTGGAAATACAAACTATGATATTAATTTTTTTTATTTAGGTTACGATAGGATGTGGAAATGATTAATTATTATTATTTTAGTTTTCAGAGTGATTTTAATCATACATTTTTTAACAATACCAGAGAGAATCGAATCTCAAACTTTCTTCGGTCTTAGAAGCCATCAAATATCAAAAACTTCGATTGTAATTCATAATTAAAAAAGCTTTTATTACTCTTCAACGTTTCGACCATGGTTGTTGGTCTTCTTACCAGTGAGAATTGAATATTGAATATTTTTCATTTCCATTGTCAGACAATTTCATTATTCCTTCCTGAAGAAGACCAGCAACCATGGTCGAAACGTTGAAGAGTAATAAAAGTTTTTTTTAATTATAAATGGCAATTGGAGTTTTTGATTGTGAAGCTTCGGGTGCTTCTCGCCCTCTCGGACCCTCAGGTACCGAGGTGTCCTTCTCGCTCACACTTACTAAAAGTCCTCCTCTACTCTACTCTCTAAATTCATGAAGTACCAACAGGTATAGGTGAGTCATGTTCGCCCACAGCAGCCACTTCTTACAGAGGTGGTTTTTGCCAGCCCTAAAAACCCAAAACCAAATCTGGCTAACAGATACTTGGCCCTGAATCACCCATCCTTTACAATTACTGATGCTTAAATAAAACTTGAAAAATTTGTATATTTTAGAATTGCCACAGTTCGGCCATTCTGACCTTGTTGACGCCCTCGTCACGTAGGATATATTGTGATTTACAATTTGCTTGGAGCTGTGACTCTAAGACCCTGTTTTTCTTAAATGCGGCCTACCATAACTAACCTAAGGAATTATGCACTGCTTATCTTTCTCACTCACACATCCCTCCATTCTGCATCGCAGATGTCGCCTGAACCACACTTCCAGAGAACAGCTACAATTTCATTACAAAAGAATAGACGATTATAAGGATTTTAAGTACATTTCTAAATAAAATTTGCTCAAACTTATGAAGTAGCATTATCCAATAAACAAAACTCGCTCATGTTCACATACTCATACCTTGTTTACATTTAAAATTTTACCATAAGAGAATAACCTACAGTTCATTTCACGACGATTGTTTCGGAATGAATTCAAGGCGATCTTGATCACCCTTCTCTAATTTTTCCCGAATTCGCATGATCTCTTCGCTCCCTCTTTGCATCGCGGCAACCCAATCCGTCGTTATCCGTACCCCCATTACTGGTAATCCTACCAACCCTAGTTCTTCGGCCGGTTCTACCGGATTCCCACTGAGCTCGTCCGCCACGACATTGTTTACCCCCTTGAGGTACTCAATTCGATAGGTAAATTCCGCGGGACGCACAAACCACCGTCCTATTCGCGCGCCCAAGTCACGCTTCGATTCTAGCCTCCAGCTCGTAAGAGTGATACTTCGACTCGTCCTTGCTGGTCTTTCGATTAAAATAGCACACGGGGTGTAGTTTGTCATCCGCTTGCCTCTGCAGTAAAACTGCCCCCAGCACTATCTGACTCGCATCCGTGTGCACTTCGGTTTCCACCCCCGGTCTATATATCGCGAGTACTGGTTTCTCGAGCAACCGCTGCTTCAGAATATCGAAAGCCCTCTGCTGAGCCGGCTCCCACACGAATTTCGCGTTTTTCGCTGTCAAGTCAGTTAGGGGTTTCGCGATCAACGAAAAGTTTTTTATAAATCGGTGACAGAAGGTCGCTGTTCCCACGATTGAGCGTACCCCACCCACATTCGTTGGTTGCGGAAAATCTTTGACTGCACTTAAAATTTTCGTTCCTGGCGAAATTTCTCCGTCGGACAACATAAACCCCAGATATTCTACTTTAAGTTTGAAAAAATGGCACTTCCCTAATTTCGCGGTCACGTTCGCGGCTTTGAGTGCGTCAAAAACCTTCCGTAAGTTCTCAAGACCGTCGTCGAAATTTTCCTAGGGTATAATCGCATCGTCGATATAAATTTGCACAATTTCCGGCTGCAAGGTACTAAAAACACGACACATTAGACGTTGAAACATAGCAGGCGCATTACACAATCCAAAAGGCATGCGTTTAAATTGAAAGTGACCGTCTGGCGTTACAAAGGCCGTTTTCGGTCGCGAATCATTAGCCACCGGAATTTGACAATAACCGCTTGCTAAATCTATCGTTGTAAAATATTTTTTGCCACCTAGTCGGTCTAAGAGATCATCTACCCGCGGAAGTGGATAATGATCCTTCACCGTTACTTTATTGAGAGCGCGAAAAGCAACACACATACGTATCTCACCTGACGCCTTCCTTACCAGCAGCATCGGACTTGCATATGGTGAGCAGCTTTCCTCCACGATGCCTGCTTCTTTCAACTCCTTGATGAGATCCTTCGTCTGCTCTCGTTCGCTGTATGACAGTCGGTAAGGACGATAATAAACAGTCTTACCGTCTTCTGTCTCGATATCCATCTCAACCGCATTACTGCACCGAGTTGCGCCATATTCCGCGCTATCAGGTCTCTGTACTCGTTTATGAGGGCGAGTAAACTCTCCGCCTGCTTGCCTTCCAAATCTGTGTCTATATTTTATCTCGTCACCGGCACATCATTCTTTTGACGTTCATGTATCTTTGGTTCACTACATATGAGCACACGAGTCACTACACTACCCTCTGGCACTTTGAAAGGCGCACACGAGAGATTTAACACAGGAAGCAGTGCCTGACCTTTTTTATCAGTCTTCACTATGCAACGTGGAATCAGATTCCGTGATTCTCTCATATCACCATTCACAAATAGTTCGGTGTCTTTAAAATCAGTTTCGACACAGATTCGACCTACGTAATTAGCCGGCACTTTGTACGCGTCCACGGCACACAACTCAGTTTTAACCGATTCACTTACTGCTACTGTCGTCAACGTGTCTCGTCTTTCTTCGATCAACAGCTGATCGGCCGTGCTGGTAATCATCACGTCTCTCTGCTCGGTGTAAGGGTGACCCACGAGCAAGGGCACTGCTTGATCGTCGTCGCGTACTACGTGAACGTCTACGCGGGCCTCGACTCCATCGATTGATAACGATCCGGAAATCCGTCCAGTAGGGCGTACGATCCCGTTTCCGTACCCAACGAGAGCCTCGCTTTCGCCCTTCTCAACCTCAAATCCGAGCCTCGTCGCGTCACATTCGCGGATCGCCACGACACTGCTTCCCAAGTAAACGTAACTACGCAAAGGTTGTCCATTTAGAAACGCGTTTTTAAAGTACTTAGCGTGTGAATTTCCGACCTTATTCACAGATTTCGAACCATGTCCGGCTTTTAATTTATTTGCACAATCGCGTTTCCAATGTCCCGTTTCCTTGCACGCGAAACGCGTCACTTCTCCGGTCGCGCCATCCTTCGAATTTCCGTCACGTTTCCCGGACTCGTTTCTTCCGCTTCCATTTCCGCTCGCGTTCCCGTTCCCGTTCGCGTTTTCGCGAATATGAGCACTACCCGCCTCTAAATGTGGCAGCAGCTCGTATGGTTCCTTGTATCGGTCTAAGGGACCAAGGAAATCACGAAAACGTGTACTGTTTAGTCCATGGACTAACCACTCGATGCACTCTTCACTGCACATATCGGCTTCGTTGCACCTGGACAGTTTTTCGTAGAAATATTCCGTCATGTCCTGTGACGGTTTCTTTTTGTAATTTTGAGCCGC
>CAKNXH010060236.1:128078-190333 GCA_932178445.1 Andricus quercusramuli
GTTCCCGTTCGCGTTTTCGCGAATATGAGCACTACCCGCCTCTAAATGTGGCAGCAGCTCGTATGGTTCCTTGTATCGGTCTAAGGGACCAAGGAAATCACGAAAACGTGTACTGTTTAGTCCATGGACTAACCACTCGATGCACTCTTCACTGCACATATCGGCTTCGTTGCACCTGGACAGTTTTTCGTAGAAATATTCCGTCATGTCCTGTGACGGTTTCTTTTTGTAATTTTGAGCCGCGAACCGCAAACTCAAAACGCTTTTCTTGCAAGGGAAGTTTTTCTTTAAAAGTCCCACCCAGCCTTGCCAATCACGTCGATCGTCGTGTTTCAGGCTGTCTCTCCAGCGACGCTACCGACCAACTTTGCCACGGCATAATGCCTGATCGCCAGGTCATCCCAGTTGTATCGCTCGCCACATTCTTCTACCTTATCAATCCAGTCAACGATGCTGATATCCTTTTTCACTGGATCAAACTCTGGAATCACGTCAGAGACGTCCCGGGACCACCTCTTTGCCTTGTCTCCCTGCTGCCGCTCGTTCTCGCTATCGCTTACCATGTTGCTGCACTTGTCACAAAAACCGTCGACGATTCAGCCCGCGCCCTGATCCCACCAGTCACAAAAACAACCCGGTAAATAAGCTCACGCCACGGCACTAACAGGAACAACACTGCACGGCTTCCTAGTCCCGTGATACCGACTTTAAATCCCGACCGCGTACTTCGAAACCGAACCGACGCCAAACATTTGTCTCGAATCCCACCGCTGCAATTGTTAGACTATTTATATTGGGGATATTCCAAATAATTTCACTGATACACAGAGTTTGTGTTTAAAAGTAGCGTATATTTAATAATAATAAGAATCACAAAATAATACACGAATGCACAGGGTAGAGACAATTGGCAACTTGCTGTTTTCTCGATAACGCGTCGAATTGAAGTGAAGCTTCGAGTGCTTCTCGCCCTCTCGGACCCTCAGGTACCGAGGTGTCCTTCTCGCCCACACTTACTAAAAGTCCTCCTCTAGTCTACTCTCTAAATTCATGAAGTACCTACAGGTATAGGTGAGTCATGTTCGCCCACAGCAGCCACTTCTTACCCAAAACCAAATCTGGCTAACAGATGCTTGGCCCTGAATTACCCATCCTTTACAATTACTGATGCTCAAATAAAACTTGAAAGATTTGTATATTTTAGAATTGCCACTTGACATTTGACGGCTGCTAAGACCGAAGAAAGTTTCCTCATCTATACATTTTTTATTTTCTTAATAGCTGGAAAATAAAATATAAGCCTCAAATTCAATTATCTATATTCATTTATAAAGTAATTAGACAGGAAATGTATTTTAGAATTTTGTAGAAAAAAATTAAAAATTTTTTATATTTCAAATTAGAGAAAGAATACTTTGATGTCAAAATAAGACTTAGAAATTATAAATTCATACGAGAGAGGGTGCGTGATTTTCTAAGAAAAGTTGATTTTACGACTATAAAATTTAGGGAGAAATTGAGTAGATCAGTTGTAATAGAAAATAGACCCTTCAAAGTAAAGTGCATAAAATTTAGATAGAGTATTAGACTATTAGAGAGAAGAAAAGGGAGGCCTAGAAAGAAACATAGAGAGAAATACGAGAAGAGATAGAATGACTAAGCGCAAAGGAAAGAAAGAGAGGGGGTAACGGCGAACCGGGCGGTGTAGAAATAGAGACAGAACGATCAAGAGCTAGGGAGAAAAAGAGAGCCAGTGCCAGCGAAGCAAATGCTCTCGGGTACCACGTGCTCTTTGTTTTGATTCCTATTAGATAAGGATTCAAGATTCGAATAGAACAGCTAATTAATAATCTAAATAAAAGCAAATTTTGGCATCATTATAATTAAAAAGGATAATAATGAGATATTAATCTCGATTCTAATAATTAATTTCTTATTTGAATTTCAAGATAAATTTGAAGGGGCAGAACTTTATGGGTACGAAATTTTTCGGAAATATTCGGGCCCGCTCGCCCCATAAACCAGTGCTGGATGGTCTATATTTTAAACACACAGTATTTCAAATCAAATCTATAAAGTGAGCCTCGTGGATATCAAAAAATTTATTTTATCCAAATTAAGAAAAAAGTGGGTCTAATAAAAATGGCTGTTGTAATGAAAATAAATGAATTCAGAAAGAAAAATGAGTACTCATACAACCAATGGGCGATATATAAAGAAAACGAAAAAAACGGAATTTTCGGATTTCATGCACCAGGTATGTTGGTATTAAAGTTTTGGATAGTTTACTGTAATAATAAGAAAACAAAGTGAGAAAATAATTTTTTTTTAAAGAAATTTTTATCACGTGACATCTATATTAATAAATTTTGCTAAATCTATGGAAGGTCTTTGTTTGAATAGAATTGCCCTTTATTAAATTCAATGAATGCATAATTAATGATTAGTAAGAACAAACAGATTATTTTTCAAAGACTATGTTTTCAAAATACCAGCACAAATTAAATTAATTATTTTAAATCTTTTAATTACAACAGATAGTAATTAAGTAAAAATTATAAAAGCAAAATTTTTCTTGAATAATTAGACTGTTGCTTTAATGCCTTAGTATTTTCGAGGGAGGTTGAAGGAGGAAATGGTTTGATAGATATCAGGTAGTCACAGGACTCAGGTGACTTGACCTGTCTCAAGAGTCATTTTGAAACTTAAAAAAAACATAGATACTTGATTGAAATATGACAGTAAACATTTCCATCTTTTTTTAGAAGGGGCGAAATAAGGAAAATAACCCTTGCAAAGACTTATATATTGACTTGATTTGATATTTTGTACATGTTTTTAAGGAATGTTGTTTATTTCAGGTTTGTTTTAAGTTATATTGAGTGTGAGATGAAAATGAGAGAACGTGGTTTATCTTCAGTTTCAAAGGGCAGTTAATTGAGAGGGTTTGGTTATGATGATGAAATGTAACATCAATATCTTGTTTGGAATGATTGAATGAATAAATGGAATACTGTTTAATAACAAGTTCGATCCAGAATTTTAACCGTAAACTATGTATATAAGAAACGCAAAAAGCCAACGAATTTACGTTAAAATAATTTATTTGACATATTGTTAGTGAAGCATGAAATGAGATTTCAACGCATATTACGAAAACGTGCCTAACGATATTTACTTGGGAAGCAAATTGGGTCGAGCTTGCATCACCGTTTGACGTGGGAATTAGGTCATTTTTGGTGAGTATGGGGATACAAATTCAGATTATATTTGGCTGAATGCAATTAAGTGAGTGGAAGTAGGATTGCGCGGGAGAGGTATGGATCGCTACGCGATCTTGGAGCCCGCGAACACCATCGATCTGAGAGATCAGATTTTGACTGACTCACGGGTAATCTTTGTCCGAATTCTCTCTAAAAATTAGGGACTTGTGAAATTTTTTTAATCGATGAAGAATAAACTCATAAAGTACAAGGAAAAGTAATCCGTTTCTTTAATTATTAACCCTGATTTCTAAAATTAATTTGGTAGAAATAGTTTATTGTTGATTAAAATTTATTATAAATTTTCAAATTAATAAAAATGGAATAGAACGAGAGCATCAACGTAGGTTTCGTCGAAGTCGGAGAGTGTGACGGAGGAAGTCATCGCTTGGTTGTGGAAAAAGAACCTGATTTAAGGATTTAACTGTGATCGATATTGTAGATTTCCATTATTCACAGTATGTGTGATTGGATTTCTCAACGGATCGATAATTACCATCTCTGATGATAATACAGAGTCCTATTTAAAATAATTATTTGTGTAACACCTTGCTGAAATTAGCGTATATCGGAAGAATGGATTCTTACTCTGATCCCTGTGTAGCTCAATGGTTAGAGCACCTGACCGGAAATCAGTTGATCTGGTGTTCGAATCCCAGCGGAGTGAAAAGAGAAGATCTTTTTTTCTGAATAAATTGAATTTAATCAATTTTAATTTATATCTCCATCTCGTCTGTGATGACGACATAATTTTTCTGTATTTGAGGATTTAACTGTGATCGATATTGTGGATTTCCATTATTCACAGTATGTGTGATTGGATTTCTCAACGCATCGATAATTACCATGTCTGATGATAATACAGATTCCTATTTAAATTAATTACATTTATTCTCTTGACATTAATTTATTAAAAATTAAGAATAAACAATTCTTTAAACTTCATAAATCGGTACTGGTGGTTCATAAAAGGTTCAACAATAGGTCAATCGATGCGTCTCAAGGACGCAAACAAATACTCACCATGAAATATTGTCGTGTTTTGAATATCGAAAAAGTTTTTTCCATATAAATAGAATAAACATTTATTTGAATTTTTATAAATCGGTACTGCTGGGTCATAAAAGGTTCATAAATAGGTCAATCGATGTGTCTCAGGGACACAAATAAATAATCTACATGTAATATTGGCGTGTTTTGAATATCAGAAAAGTTTTTCCCATATAAGCAGAATGAACTATTTTTTGAAACTTCATAAATCGGTACTGGTGGGTCATAAAAGGTTCCTCAATATGTCAATTGATGCGTCTCAAGGACGCAAATAAATACTCTACATGTAATATTGTCGTGTTTTGAGTATCAAAAAAGTTTTTTCCATTCAAGCAGAATTAACTATTTTTTTGAAACTTCATAAATCGGTACTGGTGGGGCATAAAAGCAGGTTCATCAATAGGTTTATCGATGTGTCTCAGAGATGCAAACAAATACGCTAGATATCGTATTGTTGTATTATGAATATCAAAAAGGTTTTTTCCATATAAACCAGATAAAATTTTTCTTTTTAAATCTCTAAACGAAAGAAAAACACTGCTTCTAAATGGTCGATCTAGCTCAAAATGGCTGGGGGTGGAATTCAAAAATAAATTTCTCATTCGTATTCTATGTCAGATTTTGAAGAGAAATTTTCAGGATCAACTCGCTATAAATAATATTGACAATTCTAAATAAAATTTACAAAAATGTATTTTTTCATGGGAAATACGGGTTAAGCTTCGTGTGGCTTGCGGAATTTTTGAATATCTTTTTTTTCTCAAAAAACGCATTAATTTTTTGATAGATTTGAACAAATTTGGGGGAGATGTACATGAAAATTAAAAAAAAATTGTGGACCACCTTAGTCCACGTGGACTTTGGCTGGACCCGCTAGACGCCCCAGCCTCCCTCGTGTACAATCGTGGTCTTTTGTCTTTTTCGTTTGAAAATTCATTTCTTTCTGTATACATTTTATCTTTTTTGCTTATAAATGCAACTGTTTGGTTGAAAATTATTCTGTTTCCTTCGAAAATGAAATTTTTTGTTCAAACATCAATGTGTCGGAGAAAACTCATATCTTTGGCTAAAAAATTCAACAAATTGGTAGAAAATTTAACTGTATTGTTGAAAATTTATGTATATTTTTGAAAATTTGTGTTTTTTATAGAGAATGCAAGTATTTGGTTTAAGAAGTCTTTCGGTAAGAATTCATTTGCCTGTTTGAAAATGTTACTATTTGGTTGTAAATTCAACTATTTGATGGAAAGCTTACACTGAAAAAATTTTGGGCGAGCTGCTCGCCCACGTGATAGAGCTGCAACACCAAATGCGTCGCGTGCTGCTCGCCAGCAGCTTGGTGCGTATCCTCTCTCTTGTTGGGAACGCTGTGTGCCCACATTGGAACAGCTGTAGCCCCAACAGTGTCGGTACAGTAACGCTCCATTCAGGCGGGAGAACGGCATCCCCAACCCGAGTTTCGCGCGGAGTTTGTTTCATCCGACAAACGGTTTGTCGTATATATTCGTGCTTATTTTATTTTTACAAGTAAACTTTTGATCTTGGATGACTTGTTAGAGAAGAATAACTTCTCGCATTTACGCAATAACCTCAAATGTAAATAATTTATCAATATATAAGCCTGCCTTTGTCAGCAGGCGCGAGCACATAACATACAAGCTATAACCTATAAGGCAGAAATTTCGTATTTTTTGTGTGAAAAACGTTAATCTTTTTTTAATTATTTTTAATCCTTATCTTTATATTTTTCTTCCATCTTTATATTTGTTATCGCTAATCGAAATAGGAACTGTTACATTTTTTGTTTATTATTTATCCTTTTAAGTTGAAAATTATACTACTTAGTTGAACGTCAAACAGATGGTTGTTTGAATTATATCTCTTGCTATTTCGAAAATGTGATAATCTGAATAGATTGCTTGAGAATCAACCAGAAAAAAATGTCTCTTATTTTTTTCGGATTTTAGAACAAGTTTCAGGAATCTTTTAATTATATTTACATTTTTATACTGATATATACTTTTAAGGTTTTCAAACTATCGTATTACATACCATGGATTTATAAATAAAATTTTATTTTATACCTGATGTTGAAAATTCTTCATCCTTTATTCATAAAAAAGACATAATAAGTACTGTGAGTGACTGTTGTTAAACATAAACATACACGATTATTATTAACGAAGAGTCTAGGCACATCGAAAATATTTGACATATCGCTCACCGTATTTCGGTGAACCTATTAGGCGTCCTTTCTAGTTTCTTCAGGGCACACCAAAAATATTTCTTAAATGCTTATCGAATTTCGGTGAACCGAAAAGGTTCATTTTATGCTAATAGTTTCAATTGTTCTCAACAAATTATATGAACAACTGTCTATGTGTTGCATTCAATGATAATAATTAGAATTATTGACATCATTTCCAGCATTAAATCAGTCGCAGCAAGTTTTAAGTGTTGAATTAGACTGAAACTATTTTATAGAAGAGGCAAGTAACATCATAAAGTAATTCGCATAATGTTTTTGATAAACAAAATAAATTTTTCCCTGTAACAATGGAAGAACATAAACAATTGCTTATACAATTTGTTATGAAAAATTTAATTTTTGACTTATAATCAAACTTTCAGGCTAAAAAAATCATAAGTCGTTCCCAGCAACTTTGGGTAGAAAAATTGTTTCCAGCCCTAAAAAGATACGATTATAAAACAATTATTTCTATAATTTGTTCATAAAAATTATTAATTTTTATGTTTAAATATTCTTTTCTCTTGAAATAACATCGTCAAGTATTTTATCTCGTAAAAATTCGATAGATGTCTATTAGTTTATATCATTTTTTTATGGGGATAAAATGTCTTTTAGATAATTCATTTTCATCATATTTGTATCTAGGCACTGACTGTTATTGATTTCTGGTGTTCTTAATTGTTTACACTGTCAAAAAACTCAACTGCGACCTGCAGCTCAATTGTCCGCGAAAATACATTTCTGGCCCCACGGGGCAATTGCTTTCTCTTTTGTGGGACTGCAGCGTTCCCAACATGCGGGAAAGGATCTGCTCGCACGTTTGGTACTATTGCTCACTCAAATGTGGTGTGGCCGCTACACCGACCACCGTGGTGGCGCTGCGTTCTCACTCAGAAGACAGCTGCTTGCCCACAATTTTTTCAGTGTATCTTTCGATTAAAAATGGAAATAACAGTAGTAAGGGGCAACTATGGGCGGCCACTCAGCCTACCCCCACTCCTCGGTATTTGCTCAGACGTCTGGCGCCAACCTCCCACTCCTCGGCTGTCTTGGTCTTACCTCCCTAGACTCATGTGTTTGTTGAAAGACTATTAATAGGAGATAAAAAGGGGTGGAAGCGAGAATTTCTGGGAAACGTATGTTATTGATATAAGGATTGATGCATTATTAAAGGTCTGTATGATCAAATATTCTAAAGCTGGATTTATGGCTTCGCAGTTCTAAGCTTATGTTGAAATGAATAATGAAATTATATGATTTTAATTGATTGGCGATAAAGATATGTATTAATTTAATACGCTATGGGTTGTCAATAATTGGGACACATGCACAAATCTATGAAGTATGAAATTGTCTGTATTAAAAAATGCTTAAAATTTGCATGTAAATTGAAAATATATAAATATTATTGTTCATAGTTTCGAGGGAAAAAACGTTGCAATCTTCCCCGTGAGAAAAAGCTTATCCAATTATAATATTTATATACACATAAAAATATACAATTTTATAAATATTTAAAATAAATTAGGGTAAAGGGAAGCGTATGAAGGTGGAAGTGAGTAAAGGGATGCACGTGAAGAAGGAGGTCGCTCTTGGACGGGTACAGACGTGGGCCTTGTCTCGCTAGACGCTCGTGTTTGCTTAAAGTCTAGGAATGAAAGATAAGAAATAGATAGATAATAGATGGAATTTCCGGGAAGTCTATACTTGTGCAGGGTTGATGAAGTTTCGGAAAGACTATATGACGCAATATTTTAAAGCTGTACTTATGGTTTCTTAAATTCTAGATTACTGCTGAAAGGAATAATTAACTTCTTTGATTCTACTTTACAATTAATGACTTTTACTTAAGAAATTAATTTCAAAATCAAATAATAAAACTTATTTTCTGTTTTTCAATCCTACTCTACATTCACACGTCGTTTTGAAGTAAGCGTAGTATATTCATATCTTCAACTTATTTAAAAAAGTATCCAATTAAAACTCTGATATTTAAGCTATTTAAATGGGCAAATTTTGAAATATTAGAAAAAAAGTCTAGGCAGTAAGTATTTTTGTATACACTGAAATACCTGATTGAAATACAATAGTATATATATGTTCATAGAAGTACCTTGTACAATAACGCAAAAAGCGAAGACCCCCATCTCGTCCCGACCAAATATACATTGACAAAATGATTCCCTAACATCCTACAATACCAATTTATAGCAGTTGCTATCTCCCAAATTAAATTTCTCTTAGTTTAAGTTGAAGTTTGCGTAACTTCACCTACACGAATTCAACCTAATACAAATTTTTAATTTCATGTTTTCGAGAGATTGTATCAAAAGTCGTAAAAGTTAATTTTTCTGCCACAAAATGTGTTTTCACACAGGCAATTATATATTTAGTGAATGTTTTCGTAAGGGATTCAAGCCATCATTCACATCCATATGATTCATTTGTTGACATTCTAAGAATTTTTTGGGGGAATTGAAAAAAAAAAGTTTCTAATAATAGGTATGAAGAAACGAAGGAGTTTGGAGTATTTATGAGCAAAACTAGGAAAAATTTTCTGGGAGAGGTTTTACAAGATACAAGAACTGGATTGAGTTGGGCATTTTGTTCCACACTTATACAGTCTAATATAATATTTTTCATGCCTTTGCGGAAAGTAAATAAGGTTTTAAGTTAGCTTTTGAAACAAAAATGAAACTTGTATATATGAAGAAAGGTGCTCACAGCGTATCAGAACGATTTGAACTCATAACGCTTTTATTTCCAAAACTAAGCTAGAAATTTAGAAACATCTAATGAGAATTAATCCTTTACGCAATTAAAACCTGAGAGAGAAAATGTTTACATATAAACATTTATAAAAATTAAACATTTATAAGTCCATGATATTTGGACCCCTGTGTATCCTCGAGTGCAAACACACATTGGCAGAGTTTGAATTCAATAAATGAAACTTTTTAAGTACTCTTAAGACCGATATTCATAAACATATTCTCTTACAAAGTCATCTTGTGTAACGAATTATGCAGAAAGACTTAACGAACAACATGCTCCGAACCATCAGTGTTCTCACTGATTCTTTCCTTTTTCTCACTTTTCTTTCTTTGTAATAGGTATAATATTTTTGACTCTAATGAGACAAACATAACGATGACTGGACGCATACTTTGTATGAAAGCTTCATTTATTAGCCAACTCAACAAGATTCCGGCTTGCCAGCGTCAGGCTCATTTCATTGCGAACCGGATGCAAAAGGCTGTTCTCCTGGGATCACTCCATCTGGGCCGTCAACACTGTTCCTCTTAAATTCTACAAAGATTGGTAGCTCTCAAAAAGTATACAGAGGTGAAACCTTCATTTCCTACTGTCTTGTCTGCCGCGTAAGGTCATCCGCGGCTAGAGACCTGACTCCAAGGAACAGTGTTGCCCGCTGTTATCACGCGTAAATTTCCCGCTCTTGCTTACCTTCTAGGACAGAAGGAGCAGAAGCGGATGACGTACACGTTCCAGTAGCTTTGGGATTGGTTTCTTTAAGGAACTATGATCGAAGCTTCCGGAGCCTACAACTTCTCTAAATAATAATCGTCATCATAATCATTATAATAATCGCTTGTTTTAGGTATATGTATTTTTTATATGTAAGCTACTTATCTTCCTCTTTATTCCGAAAATAAGTTTAATTATTTGATTTTGAAATTCATTCCTTAATTAAGAGTCATTAAAGTAGAATCACAGAAGTTGATTACTCTTTTCAGCAGTAGTCTAGAATTTGAGAAGCCATAAGTACAACTTTAAAATATTGCGTCATATAGTCTTTCCGAAACTTCATCAACCCTGCACAAGTATAGACTTCCCGGAAATTCCATCTATTATCTATCTATTCCTTATCTTTCATTCCTAGGCTTTAAATAAACACGAGCGTCTAGTGACACAAAACCCACGTCCGAACCCGTCCAAGAGCAACCTCTTTCTTCACATGCATCCCTTTACTCACTTCCACCTTCATATGCTTCCCTTTTCCCTAATTTATTTTAAATATTTATAAAATTGTATATTTGTATATGTATATAAATATTATACTTGGATAAGCTTTTTCTCACGGGGAAGATTTCAACGTTTTTCCCCCTCGAAACTATGAACAATAATATTCAAATATTTTTAATTTACATGCGAATTTTAAGCATTTTTCAATACAGACAATTTCATATTTCATAGGTTTGTGCATCTTTTTCATTTTGAAGATTGCATTTAAACTTTGTTTAACTCTTATCTCATTTCTCAAATGCAGTCATATTCTTTTGCTTTTTTGATTCTTAATTAAAGCCAATCAAGTAAAAACATATCACTTCATTATTCATTTCAACATAAGCTTAGAACTACGAAGCCATAAATCCAGCTTCAGAATATTCGGTCATACAGACCTTCAAAAAAGCATCAATCCTTATATCAACATACATTTCCTAGAAATTCTTGCTTCCATCCCTGCTTATCTCCTAATAATAGTCTTTAAACAAACACATGAGTCTAGGGTGATAAGACTCAGACAGCCGAGAAGTGGAGGTAGGCTGACTGACGGCCCATAGTTGCCCCTTACTACTAATAACTGTTTGGTTGAAAATTCATTTGCTTTGATTAAGGATTTTACTCATTCATTAAGAAATTAGTCCTTTTTCATTCGATTCAGCTTTTTTTGATATAAAATAAAAATCTCTTCTTGCGTAAAATATCACCTATTACATTTTTCGTTGAGAACTCATCTTCTTAGGTTGAAAATTCAACTACTTGCTTGAAAGTTGAACTAATTTGTTCATTAATAAAAGACAGTATTTAGTTTTCAATTAAAAACAATTTCAAACCAAAAAAAGTAATTTTTGACCAAAAATAGATGAATTTTCAACCAAATTACTTTTCAACCAAAAATACGAATTTTCAACAAAATACGGGAATTGCTGAAAATATTTTTATAAATAATATATGTTGGATAATATTTGGTAAAATATAACAATTTATATTTCCATAAACAAATTAGATGAACAATTCCCACATATTTTAGAAGTTCAAGTACAATGAATTTGTTCCTTCCATTCAAATAACTTGAGGTTAAGTTGAAAGTCGAAGTAGGTCACAAATATCAACAAAAATGTATTAATAAATATTTTGAGAAGCAATTGATCATATTTGAGTATTCATTATGAAATTTTCCAGGAATTTTGACTGAGTGAATCTTAGCATGCAGTGTTATTATTCATTCTCAAGCTATTTTGATTTAGAAACTGATTTTTTTCTACGTGTAACTGCACACAAATTTTAATTTGTTTATCTGATCGGTGATAATCACAGTGAATTTATTGTTTGATATCAGAAAAATTTGTCTAACAAATTTCAGTGGTAAATGATAATTTTTTACATTCTCATCTGAATGTGAAGGTCTTGGTTTTATGTGAAAGTTGACTTTCGCAGATTTCATCAAATCTCGACGTTTTCGAACTCACTAATTAAAAAAAAATGGTTTTGACTTCAGTGTCTGTCTATCATTGGCTATGAACACGATAACTTTCGAAGAAATTATCCGGTCAGAGTTTTCCTGATCAAGGCTACGCTGACTTCGCTGAGGTCGAGGATGTGTTGGTAGCTTTCCGGGTTTGCATCAAGATGATAACGAGTTCGATGCATGGTCTCAAACTCTTGGATCGTGTCCATTAATATTTTAGGTGTAACAATGTGGGGATTGAACTGTACCATGTTTGCCATTATTTATGGCAGCTAATGCCGTTTCGATATCGTAATTTAATCCGTCAATCAGGATTCCGCATACAATCAATTTAGAAGCTATGAACAAATTTCTGGTGTTGCTATTCACACTACCTCTAATCAGATGTGCGGTTTCAGCTTCGGCTTGCAACTTTACTTCTAAAGTTTTGTAGTCAGTCGATGAAGAGTCCAGCAATAACTTCAGTATTTTAGTGTGATGTTGCATTACCATAGCTAAATCCTTATTATCTGAGTAAAGTTGGTCAAGTTCTTTATTGATAGCTTCAAGGTCACTGTTACTCGTGGTTCCGAATAAGCTTTTAGATATTTCTCCCACAGCATTGAGCAATCCTCTTTTGGTTCGTTGAATACACATGACCTGTTGGAGTAGCTCTTCTTTTTGGCGTAGTCGTTCATACCGTTCGCCTACCATTTCTATCTCGTAATCTTCGGAGCAGCTGGAATCACAGGCTTTACTGCAACTTTGAGTGTGTTGGCTATAAGATTAGATCTTTGCTGTGTGTTGGCTGTGTTCACAGATATGATGAGATTCCATTTTTCGCGGTAAAGGTGAGCTTTTCCTTCTTCCTCTAAAAAGATGTTTCCCTTGATGTTTGTTATGGTTTAGTTTCCTAGACTCGCTCCCACTTGCGTTAACAAAATCCAGACGAGAAGCATCTAAAATTACGTATAGTATGGCATTAGTTGGTTGGCATGGATGGTTAGAGTTTTATTCTCAAAACCAATTTTGTAGTTCTTATTTTCTATTGCTTCTAAGATAACCGCGGGCGCTTTCCAACTAGGAGAGAGCTTGTTGACAGGTGTTTGGTTGATAAGCTTCACCAGGTCTCCGAGTACATAAATGCCTTGTGATGTTATAATCCTTGCATCTTGCTGTTTCTTGTACTTTTCTTTTTGTAACATTCTTCTCTCTCTGGCTCTGTTAAGATATCTTTCATGCCTATCTTTCCACTTTTAAATAAGGTCCGAGTACTTTATTGAAAGTGTTGTGCTCAGCATAGAAGGGATGTTTGGTTCTCTACCAAAAGTGAGTTAGGAAGGGGAATACCCAGTTCCTTCATGTTTCATAGTATTATGAGCCATGGTCACGATTTTTAGTGTGTTATCCCATTCAACTGTATTGTGCTCCATGCATGTTCTTATTAGGTCTTTCAGGTTTGAGTGTGACCTTTCTAGACTTCCGGTGGATTGTGGATGATAGGTGGAAGTCTTGATATGTCGGATTATAACCAGATTCTCGAAATTTTGGACAAGTTCTGAACAAAGTTGGCTCCTTGGTCGGCGAGTATGTGTTTAGGAGACCCAAACATGTATATATAATGATCAAAAAGTCCTTCAATTATTCTCTCGGATTCGGCGTCTTTAAGTGGGGCCAATGTGAGATATTTTGTGAGTTGTTCTTGGATAGACAGGATGTAGTTATTTCCCGAACGAGTTTTTTGCAACTGGCAGACCGGGCATCTTTTTACAAAGTGAATGACCTCTTCTTCCATGTTTTTCCATTCACCAATTGTTCTTGCTCGTTCGATAGTTTTGTTCTCATCATAATGCTGAGCCATAACGGATCCGTGCGCTTCCTTAATTACCTGTTTCTTTTCTTCATTTGTCAGGTCTCTCGTGGCACTATAGCATGTGTGGAAGCTTAATGTGGGATATTGATGGCATAGAAAACTTATTATTTCTTGAATTTTGAGTTTTTCTAATGGTGTGATCATTGGGTCTGCGAACTGGAGACGTACTATTGTCAGTTTCTTATCTATGAAGTCTTTGACTTTAAGGTTGAGTAATCTCAATCACAACTCTTCCTGATAATCTCCAAATTGAGACTTGGTGATATCTACCCACAGTTTTCCGCAGGCATTTGGCTTCTTCACTTTCCGGGTGGGAGTTTTCGCTTCCTTCCATGCGAGATAATCCTGATAGAATCCTTCTTGTTGATCCAATAAATTTTCTTCATCAGATATGAGATCGTCTGCGGCCATTTTCTTGGCCAGGGCTGGTTTCGTTGTTCGTGAAGCGCTCCTGGTTTCTTCATCAGAGAGCTCACTTCCTGAACCACTTTCCTCAACATCTTCATCTGAAAGATCCGTGATTGGAAACAATCGTGATAGGCAATCAGAAGCTTTGTTCTTCTTCCCTTTTACGTACTGGATTTCATATTCGTATTCTTTTAATCTGAATCTCCATCTTAGTAATATTGACGAAGGATCTTTGACGTTATTTAACCATGTCAGACCTTGGTGGTCAGTTGAATGGAAGCTTCTAATGTGTCCCCTAAGGGTTTACATTGTTCTTGCATCTCCTCCCTATTCCTTCACACACCTCCCACACACATACTTGGTGGTGGGAGGGGGACCTACAGTTTAAGCTGGGTACCGAACCACCAAGAGCAACAGACTTAAGTACTTAGAGAACCTTTTTCTCTAGAGGTACTGGTTCCACGACTCTCCGGAGATGAACAACTCCCTTGCTAGGCAAGTGTTCACCGCATGGGCCACCGAGGCTCTTCCAGAGTGCGAGGCGGGAATCGAACCCGCAAGCCGACGGAGTGGGTTCAAAGCCTACGCCTTAACCCCCACGGTCCTTTAACTGCCCAAACGATTGCTAGAAGTTCCTTCTCGGATGTGCTGTAATTCTGTTCTGCTCCATTTGGTGTTCTTGAAATGTAACAGCATGGGTGTCTTTCTTGGGACAGAATTGCGCCTAGACCTTTGTTGCTGGCGTCGGATGTTAAAAGAAACTCCTTTGAGTAGTCGGGGTATCTCAGCACTGGAGCTTCACAAAGTTTAGTTTTTAAAATCGCAAAGCTCTCATAACATTCGAGTGACCAGGCAAATACTGTATCTTTTTTCGTTAACTCTGTCAAAGGTTTCGCTATGCATGAGAAATTCCGTATAAATTTCCGAAAGTAGCCAGCTAGTCCTAAGAATGATTGGATTTCTTTTACATTTCTAGGCTGTCTGAAATTTTGTACTGCTTCTAACTTTGCTGGATTCGGTTTTACTCCATCTTTGGTGATAACGTGTTCGAGGTATTCAAGTTCAGGGCGTAGATATTCACACTTATCGGGCTGAAGCTTCAGACCTGTCTGTCTCAATCTTTCGAAAACTATAAAGAGGTTATTGTTATGTTTCTCCAGGGTAGATCCGAATATGACAATGTCATCCAAAAGGCATCCTGTTGAACTCGAAGTGCCCTTCGGGTGTTGAGAAAGCTGTATATTTTGTTGATTCTTCTGTCATAGGTATTTGGTGGAAACATGGGCTTAAATCGAAGGCCGAGAAAAATTGAGCTTCTCCTAACGGATCTAGGATGTCATCTATCACTGGTAGGGGATATGCATCTTGGTCTGTGTCCTCGTTGATCTTTCTAAAGTCTATGACAATTCGCCATTTTTTCGCTTCCGAAGCGTCTGTTTTTTTTTGTCTTTTTTGGTCTTATCACTTCCTTTTTCATCACATCTCCCATTTGTGTTGATATTTCTTCTTTATGACACTCCGGCGGCCGATGTGATTTGATGTTGACTATTTTTCCTGATTTAAGGACAATTTCGTGTTCCACTAGGTCGGTGCAGAGCAGTGGATCTCCTTCCAGATGAAAGATGTCATTGTAAGACGCTATGCCTTTCCATAAATTTTCGCGGATCTCCTCTTCTATGTGTTGCAGCCTTGTTTTATTTCGTAAATCTGTCAGTCGATGTCCAATAGTTGTTTCCTTCTGAGTAACAGTTGCCCTATGTACTTCCCTTATATTCAGGATAGGTTAGTATTTCGGTACATTGATCAGTGTGGGTTTCCTGTCATAGTTGTAATATGGGACTATTAATTGACTACCTTTCATTGAGTAAATCCCGACCGGTATGTTGGGATCATCCTCAATAAATACTTCCTGGTCAGGTTCATCAATGCTTATTCTGTTGACTTGAGCTGTGTTGCCACTCATAAAACGTCCATCATCATGTAGAGGTAATTTTTTGTTTTCTAGGATTAGGTATTGTGGCGTAATCGAATATCTTGAATATTGGTTAAAAAAGGATAACCCTATGATTCCAGCTTCTGGCAAAGGAAAATCATCATCTACTATGTGAAAAAGATGTTTTTTCCCAAAGTGATTGATGTCGATCCTTTCCCATGACGAAATATTTTTTCATGGGGAATACCTTGACTTGCTTTGGCACATTGTTTTTCCAAATAAGGTCAATCGTTGCACCAAAGTCGACCAGTAAGCAGTAAATCAATCCATTTGAGTGTTTACCCCTGATGGATGATAATCTGCCGCCGATATTTAAAATTCTGCATTCTCCTCGTAGTCTATTTGTTCGTTTATTTCTTCGGGACTTATTTCTTGAAATTATAAATAATTCTGGCTGTCCTCTTGGTTCTCGATTTTCTGGATATTTCTCACGGGGTTTTGTGGGGGTCGATTGTGGAACTGTCCTGGTTGAAAATTCTGCGTTTTAGAATAGCACTGTGCTGCTAAATGTTCAAGTCTTCCGCACTTATGGCAATTTAACTGCATTCTTTGTTGAAGCGGCATTTTCGGATTTGGTACAGCTGTCCGGGACCCTTGGTTTCCGGTAGTCTGTGCTTGGTAAGGTTTTATCGAAGGTACGTCACTGCGCATCGGGGCCCTAAGGTACGTCCGCATAGGCGGCTGTATTGGTGGGCGTACTGGTTGAGATTCTTTTAACCAGATTTCCATCTCCGCAGCCTGATTCTGTGCCTTGCATAGGCTCTTTGGTTTTTGGGCTTAAACTTGCAGTCCGATTCCTCTTCTCAAGTTAAGCATATATCTTTTGAGGGATTCTTTTTCTTCTATCTGGATAGCAATCTTCCTCTCCATTTACTTCGTTTACGGCCTGCCTAAAACGCCCGTTATACTTGGCATAGTTCCTGTAGGACCTTGTCTGCATGTTTCTAATTCAGATCTAAGAACAGAAACTGAACCTGTCAGATTTAAATTTTTTCTCAGTGCATCAAAAAGAGTGTTAAAATTGTTCATTTCTAAGTACCTAATTGCCCTTCCTGCATGTTGTGTGATCCTTTCTGCTCAAAAGAAATCTAACAGCAATTCGGGTTGAGAGCACCTGTCTCGTGCCCTTTTTACTGACCGTATAAAGTCTTCTACCCCCATGTCATCCTGTCCACTTAGAGTCTTTATGGTTCTTATTATTTTCTTAGCGGGAATACTACCAGGAGGGGTCTGTCGCAGAGCCACGGGTGTTGAGCTCTCGGCAGACTCACAGTTTCACGGGCTTCGACCACGTTGCTTTCAATAGCATTGGTAGCGATGGCACTAGGCGATCTCATTGACACGAGTGGTCGATTTTCCTCTCGTTCGCGTGATTCCTTCGCGCTGTTCTCATTCTCGTTTCCCTCCGCGTTACTTTCTTCATCCGCGTTGTTCTCCTCATTCCCATCGTTTTTCTCCACGTAACTTTTTATTTTCCGATGATTAGCGGATTCTACTTCGTGTTCCTCATCATTATCGGAAGTGATAATACCTCCATCCGTCTCTGTTTCTACTTTCACCGGGATGTCCAATCTTCGTGTTAACCGGAAAATTTCGTCAACCCGGCTGCTGTTCTCGACAGTAAGTTTTGTTACTACATCCTCCAAAACTGCCATCCTAGACAGGATTAGGTCGAGTTTATCGTCTGTAGTGAGCAAGCTCATGTTGTCCGATCTGTGAATATGGGTTTCCGGAAAAGTGTTGTCTGAACTATCGGTCTCGGATTGAGTATCGTAATTTGTGGATAAGTTTTCCCTATCGGCGTGAAACGCCAGCGCGTATAATTTTTCCTTATTGCGAGTGTCGGGTGTAAATGGTCTCGTGACCGCGTTACAATTTTCGTGTTGTTAAATTTTTTATAATCCTCACGTGTGCAATCCGTCTACATGGAGTACATACAAGGTTGATTCGGATTCAAGTTTCTTTTTATTAACGGTGGCAGAGCTAGCGAGCACGCGTAGTATAGTAGTATACCAACGGTTCCCTGTATAAAAATTGTTATCGATTAAAAAAAATTGTTTCTAATATGTGCTTCACCTTAACTTCACTTTCACTTCACCTTAACTTTGCGTACATAAAATTATTTGTTTGACGGCTTAAAAGAAAACTGAAACTCTATCTAATTTATAACTACTAGCCTTTTTGTTTTCTTCCGGCGACGGCTGCAAATGGGAGGTGGTAGCTGTCTTCGTTGTCCTACTCTGCTCGGATGTGTTCGGTGACGTATCTCCGACTTGGCTGCGTGATTGCTGCTGTGTTGCTATGCTGCTTTTCTCTCCTCGTCTTCTTCTGAGTCTTACTGTGCTGTTCCACAGGCTCTAAGATTTTACCGCGGTATGTTGCGTACCCACAAATTCTTATTACGGAACTTCCTGGTAATCGGGTTTACGTAGAATAAAGCGTAATTCAGCTCTTAATTTTACCCAATGCCTTACAGGTTCCTTATTTTACGAACTTTCCGTAGAGAAGTCCGGAGTTCTTCCTGGGAGAACCATAGTTCTCAAGATTGTATTCGAGGTTCAAATCAAAGATAGGGCCTTTTGATTCCTTGTATTGCCGTAGCTAATTCTTCAAAGAATCGTTTGCCACTATCTTGGCAGGATCGCCAATTTGTAACAGGGTAAGGGTAATGATTTCACTTTGTTACCCTTTTTAACCGTGAAGGTATTCTTTATTTTGTCTCTTAGTTGTTGAGACGATACAATTCTGGCTAGAGAGGTCGAAAGACTGACTCAAACGTTCCTTAAGCTACAGGTCGCCTAGACCGGTCCTACATCATAATGTGGAGGGGGTGCAGAGGAAAACGACCTTTCCACATTCTTCTACTCTACATTTCCCAAATGCTTATACGTTCCTTACAAATTGCCATTTGACATACTTTTTTTACGCCTAAAAATAAAAATACAGTTCGTTAACAAGCCATTTTGGATCAACGGTTCTGGTTTTATCCATCGAAAATACTTCTCGGAAAATAAAAAATTCCATTTTGAAACGAAACCATCTGAAATACGAAAAAAATGTCTGGAGCAAAATTGTTCATCTGAAAAATTTCTACAAATTTGCCTCATACAATTATTTTTATGAGATGCATAGTTTTTATTCTAATCATGAAAAGTTTAATTAATCAGTTGTGCTGTAAATCACAGATATAAACATATTTTTTGAAAAATTTTCATTCGAACCATTGAAAAATCAGTTTCTTTTTCATGTGTTCATCCGCAAATTTCAATTTAAAAATATTAATATCAGATATTAAATCAATACAAAAAATTTAATGTTTCCCTAATTAAAATTAAAATAAAAAGTTCAGAACAATTAATGAAAAATGATTAAAGAAAATCAAAAAGAAATTATTATTGACAGCTAACAAACATTTTAATTGAGGAATAGGCCAGAAAGAAATAGGTAAGTTTATAGACAAAGGACCTAACATCGAGCAACTTCGAATTTAGTGAGATGTAGGGTCGTTGCACACTGGAAGGGGAAGGGTACGCAGATAGACGTGGAGGAAAAGACGATCATCCGCCTTGATGTACTGGTCTCAGGTACTGTGGGTGAACTCATGACCACCCGCCCTAGATATAAACTCCAAAATTCTCAAGACCTTTTCAATGTTCCGATTATATAACACGAGCATTTTCTGAAGAGATTAAAAATTCCCCAATAACCTTCTTACTAATTTTCATAAGTAGATCTTTTGTGATTCAAGATCTCTTTGGATATCTATTTGATATTTTTATTTGGGGATTAACTCTATTTCATTTCAAGCAAATATTTGTCCGAATATGAAGTTTTCTATGAAACCTTATTTTTCAAAGTTTTCTTGTGATTTTGGTGAAAACCTTTATAGTAATGGCAAAAATCAGTTAGTTGTTGGACTTTGCTCTAAAAGTCGCACATAAATCATGTCACCGCTTTTGTTAAAAAAAATTATCTACACTCAATTAGAAAACGATTCATAATTCTTCTGTAAGAACGTTGTTCCAACAAATCTGAAAAAGCTGACGTGTGGGAAAAACATTAAATTGATTCGAATTCGGCACAAAAAACTATTCTGGAAATTACACATATCTCATTTAAATGTGAACATCAAATTGTGTTGACCAGTTTAATTTATCATGCGTATTCAGCGTATTGTGCAAAAGAAATACTTTGCGATTTTCTCAACAATAAAATAGGTTGACATTTAAAAAATTTTTAGAACAAGTATGAATTTTTCTTAAAACTCAAGATAATAACATTAATTTAGATATTGTTCTACTAGAAAAATAATTTTTAGAAAAGGCACTCAATGTCCTAAATAAGTGTGTAAATTTCAATTTTGATATTCGTAATAATATAGATAATAAAATGTACGAATATTAGCTATTGATATTTATTTATACTCTTATTCATCAAGGAAGAAATTAGGCACTTGAGAAACGAATACAAAACAATAAGAAATATAAACAAAAACTTAGTTTCTGTGAAGAATTGTTTTGATATGTAGCAGAATGACTCTTCAAATGTGTCCAACCGTATACGCATGCCTTTTTCTACTTGTTAGTCAGTGGTCCACATATCCAGTAGAAAGTTTTTCTGAAATAAGTCTCGTATTTTACGGGTATGCAAGGTGTCTAGCATCCTGGAAATCCCTGAAAACCTGGAAAAATTGTTGAATATTTTTACCTGGAAAAAGCTGGAAAAGCCCTTGACTTTTGCACACCCCTTTTTAGTACTTGATTTTTCAGTTTATCACGGTGAAAATAGCGATGCTACGATCGAAGATATTTTAAAGCTTTACTGAAAAAAATGGTTAGTTGTGACAAGAAGCTCTTAATTAGTTGAGATGGTATTAGATGCGTCAACCACTTCGATTGTAAACGTAACTAACCAGTTTAGTGCGGCAACAAGTCGCCGTTAGTAATCCTACGTAGGTTGTATCAGTGACGATAGTAATTCTAATTAATTTTCTGATGTTAAATTTGGTCGTTTACTGGTAAAATAATTTTCTGGAGAAACGAGAAAAAATTTCTCCAGAAAATTATTTGACCAGTAATCGACAAAATCTAACATCAGAAAATTAATTAATTAATTACCCTTGTCGACAAAATAACATCTTCCATTAAGAAGATAGTAATTCTAGTCGAAATCGCCGAAATATCGTGTCATGTTCTCGATCGTCGCCGTTTTCACCTTAACCTTTTTGTGAATTGTGCAGTAATGAAGACCGTGAAGACTAGCGCATCGATCTAAATTTTCTAATGGACTTACTACTGCAAGTCTGCAATTTTATATACACAAGAACTCCAATATAAGGCCGACTGATCTTTTTCTTCCTGAAACTGCTGGCCCACGCAGTTTCTCAGCGCACAAGCAATTAGTCCAAGAGCCAGTGAAATTTTTTCCGGCTGATTTTTAAATTGCTAAAAAAATTATATAATATAGCCACGGATGGGTACAATATGAAATCGAGTGACAGGCAGCTCGAATCCGTTGCGTTTGTTACTGAAAAAATTGTTTATAGCGTTTTTCGAAATCAAGAACCGACCAATCGCGTTATGCATGAAAATTTGTTAACATATGTGACGTGCGCCGAAGAAAGGGAGCTTAATCTAAAAAAACCGAAATCGAGGTTTTTAAACCTTTCGATAGTTTTTGAGTTGCTCTTTTTAATGAAGCCATCGAAGACATTTTCCGAGCGTTATTATTGCTAAAAATTGAGATGACAGGTACCTGAGAAATCGGGCTTTCGCTCGAGATCCCGTGAAGCGCCTCCCACCACTCCACACTACATCTCCGCGTCTCCTCTATATCCCGTCCGTGAGCAGCGCCGCTATATTCCTGAGAATAGAGTGGTAAGTGGAAAGGGAAGATTTTGTGACTCTTCCCTCTCTCCTGAAAGTTGCGTCTATCTAGTCGACTTCAATCGCTCGCCCTGAAAAGTCTCACTTTTTAGAGTAAGCCCCCTTTCTTCGGAGCACGTCACATATAATAAAAACATTGCTAAAAACGATTTCGAATGACTGGCACTCGAAATCCGTTGTTAAGTCGTGACTGCCAATCAAAAATCGCGAAAAATCTTGTTGAAAATTCGGCTGATTTTAAAATGCACGAAAAAAAAAATATAATTGAAGGCATAAGAAAAATATTCCCGAGTGACTGGCATGTCAAAGACGTTGTTTTCTACTGACTGCCAGCCCCCAAAGTCCGCGACGCACAGTGGACCTTTTTTGAAATTCTGTCTCAACATCGTAGAACTTTGGATCGGAATGACCTAGAGGGATTTTTTTTTTTAATTAAGGAAAAAACCTTTCCGAGTATAGAAAAATTATAGAGAATGTCAGAAAAAAATTGTGTCCTTGAAAATCTGTGTTGAAGATGTAATTTTTGGCAAAAAAATCGTTTATTGAATACCAAAAACGCTTAGATCTTACATTTTATGTGCTTCACACGTTTTTATATAGATTCATGCATGCACAATCCGAATCTGACGTGTAAATCGTTGTAAGGCAAAATCCAAAATGGCGGACCAAAATTGAAAAAGGAAACCGATTTGACTAAAATTTGCTACAAGGGGGGTTTTCGGGTCGCTGATATCAAAAACAGGGTCAAAATTGAAAAAATCAAAATGGCGGATCAAATATGGTAGACCAAAATTGTAAAAGGAAACCGATTTGACTAAAATTTGCTACAAGAGGGGTTTTCAGGTCGCTGATTTCAAATCCAGGGTCAAAATTGAAAAATTCAAAATGGCGGATTCAATGTGGTGGACCAAAATTATAGAACAAAATTTGTTTGACTTTAAATAGCCTATCAGAGGGTTTTCAGGTGGCTGATTTGAAATCCAAAGTCAAAATTCCAGAATTTAAAGAAGCGGTCAAATCTGTTTTTTTTTTTGCACACTTTTGGTCCACCATTTGGAATTTTTCAAGTTTGACCCCGGATTTGAAATCAGCGACCATAATAACCCCCTTGTAGCAAATTTTCGTCACATCGGTTTCCTTCTCCAATTTGGCCCGCCATATTGGATCCGCCATTCTGAATTTTTTAATGTTGACCTTAGGTTTGTAATCAGTGACCTGAAAAAACACCTTGTAGCAAATTTCAGTCAAATCAGTTACGTTTTACAATTTTAGTCGGCCATATTGGCTCCGCCATTTTGTATTTTGTCTTGAAGATTTTCAAGGTCACAATTTTTTTCTTATTTTCTCTATAATTTTTCTGAAAATCAAAATTTTCTGAATTTAAAAAAAGGTGCACTGTGCGGCGCGAACTTTGGGGGCTGGCAGTCAGTAGAAAACAAAGGCTTTGACATGCCAGTGACTCGGGAATATTTTTCTTATGCCTTCAATTACATTTTTTTTCGTGCATTTTAAAATCAGCCGAATTTTCAACAACGTTTTTCGCAATTTTTGATTGGCAGTCACGACTTAACAACGGATTTCGAGTGCCAGTCACTCGAAATAGTTTTTAGCAATGTTTTTACTATATGTTAACAAATTTTCATGAATAACGCGATTGGTCGGTTTTTCATTTCAAAAAACGCTATAAACCATTCTTTTATGAACAAACGCAAAGGATTCGAGCTGCCAGTCACTCGATTTCATATTGTTTCCATCAAAGGCTATATTATATAATTTTTTTAGCCATTTAAAAATTTCAACGACGAATTTAGTGCACGGCCACTGCGAGGCAACCCCCGAAACTGGCCTTATATTAGGTCTTGTGTTCTTATTCTCTTATAGAGTTTCTGTTTTTTGAAATTATAGTGGTTTTTCATTAGGATCCCAATGGGCATGTGGGTGTATTTCGACATGACGTTTTATCAGGACCTGGTCTCTATATAGGAAGTCCTGAGGACGCTGTTGTGTCCACTATAGAGAAATTATAGTAAATTTACTATAATATTTCATTATTGAGAAATTCTAACTTCGCAATAGTCCACGAGCCATTAATTTTAATAGTAAACACTACTAATTTAAATAGTGAAACTCACTAATTTTAATAGTAAGGACTACTATTTTAAATAGTAAAACTTACTAATTGTAATAGTGAGGATTACTACTTCAAGTAGTGAGATCAACTAGCTTATTTGTAAGACTAACTAATTTAATAATAAGAATTACTAATTAAAGTGGTAGGACTTACTACCTGAAAATAGGATGTGCCATCTAAAGTTGTCGCAACAACAACTAAAGTAGTAAGGACAACTACTACCAATCTTGCGAATAAAAGTAGTAGCCCCAACATTCTCATTTATTCGCGCTTTTTTTCTATTTTAATGGCGATTTCATTAAAAATGTCTTAAATCTAATAATTTTTTTCTGTTAATATATTGAAAGAAAGTTTAATTCCACTAACAATGAACTTTTATTAATTCGACTTTGTAAAAATTTGATGAGGTATTCCACACTATTTGTATACAGTATGGCTGTAGGTCAGGAAAAACCTGGAAATCAGCGAAGAATCAGGGAATTATATTGGCCGGGGAAAGTCAGAGATTTTGACAACAATCTTGCAAAACTCAAGCAAGTTCTATAAGAGGCATTTTAAGTAACTGTTTAGCATAATAAATTAGACAATTTTACATTTTAATTTTGAATTGTGTTATTTCATGTATGAAAGATTGTATGTTAAAAATGTTCAAAGATTAACATACTGGCATTTAAATATTAATAGCCAGGGTAAATAGAAAATTGGTCAGAGTAAAGTTAGGGATTTTTGAAAATGAAGAATAGGGTTACTCTGATATAATGCTTTTGTTAGTAATTTATTTGCCTCTCATTATTAATAATTTTCTTCAGTTGTTTCCTCCTCTCGATTATACTTTTAGTTAAGAATTTTATTATTTGGTTGCAAATTCAACAATTTTATTAAAAAGTCATCCTTTTGTGATTGAAATGTCCACTATTACATTATTCGTTGAAAAATTTTTTTTTTTGTAGAAAATTATTTTTTTAATGCAAAAGTAACTATTTCATTTTTGGCTGAGAAGCTATTTTTTACAATGAAAATTCAAGTTCTTGGGTAGAAGTGGAACCACTTTGTTGAAAATTAATTTTTTTGTTTCAAGGTTCAAATGTTTGCTTGAAAATTTAACTATTTTGTTGAAAATTCATTTTTTTATATTTTAAATTTATTTTCTACCTGAAATTTTTAGTTATCCATTTTTTGTTGGAACTTGATCTAGTTTAGTTAGAATTTCGTCTTTATCGGTAGAAAAATAATTTAAATTCAAGAATTTTAAATCAGACTAAAATCAAATTCAAAATCCAATTTAACGTCGAATAATCAAGTCAATGTATAGAATTCCTGGAAATAAAACAAGAATTCAACGATCAAATTTGGACAACCACCACAAAATGCTCCTATTGCAATTCCTAAAAAACAAAATAAAAAAATGTGTTTCATTCGACAAAAATAAAAAAGAGGAAAGAAAAATGAGAAGGCAACCAACCAAATCCCCTTCCTCCTCTTTTTTATTTCTTTTGTCTTTTTTATTGTCATCAAATCACAATATGAACGCATGCAAAAAAAGAGAAGGAAAGGGATTTGGTTGGTTGCCTTCTCATGTTTCTTTCCTGTTTTTTATTTTTGTCCGAAGAAATAAATTTTTTTATTTTGTTTTTCAGGAATAGCAATAGGAGCATCTTTTCGTGGTTGTCCAAATTTGATCGTTGAATTCTTGTTTTATTTTCAGGAATTCTATACATAGAAAAATAATTTTTTGGACGAAAGTTCTCCTTTTTTGGTTAAAACTTCGGATTGAAAATGCAACTGCTTTGTAGAAAATTCGGCTTCCGGGTTGAAAATTTGTGTTTTTTTATTTAAAGCTGACCTGCTTTGTTAACAATTTATTTTCTTGCTTGCAGATTCATCATTTTAGTTCAAAATTCATCTTTGGTTGAAAATTTAAATTTTTATTTCAAGTCTTTATTTACTGAAAATTCATCTTTTATAGTTGAAAATACAACCATTCATTTGAAAATGTATGCAGGAAATTAATCTTTTACGTTGAAAAATCGTTCTGGTTAGAAATTCATCTTTGTAGATTGAAAATTCAAAATTTTTCTCAGAAGTTCAACTATTTTGTTGAAAATTTGGTTTAAGGTGGGTTCCGAACTACCAAGAGCAACAGCCTTAAGTACTTAGAGAACCTTTTTCTCTAGAGGTACCGGTCCCACGACTCTCCGGAGATGAACAACTCCCTTGTTAGGCAAGTGTTCACCGCATGGGCCACCGAGGCTCTTCCAGAGTGCGAGGCGGGAATCGAACCCGCAAGCCGACGGAGTGGGTCCAAAGCCTATGCCTCAACCCCCACGACCATCGTCCCACTTCAATTTGGTTTCTTTGTTGAACATTATTATTTTTTGTTCAGAATTAATTTTTTAGATAGAATATTAAAGTGTTCTGTGAAAAACTTACCCCTTTTTGTTAAGAATTATTCTGTCTTCTAACAAAAAATTGATTATTTGGTTAAAAATTTAACTCTTTCCGATTGACGTTTAATCTTTTCATTTAAAATTCGATCATTCGGTTGAAAATTCATTTTTGTAGGTTGAAAATTCATCAATTTCGCTCAAAATTTAACTATTTTGTTGGAAATTTAATCACTTTATTGAAAATTAAACTGAAATTAGGTTAAAGGCGATAACTCAGTCAAATTTCAACTAATTCTAATCAAAAAGAGATCATTACACATAGAACTGAACTCACTTTGATTACATCAACAGCAAGAAATTATTGGATTGAAAAAATGTCACTAAATTGTCTTTAAACTTGGAAGAATATTGAAGTTTAAAATATTTTCGATTTTAGCTTTATGCTTTTTCACCATGGTAAAATGAACAATTACCGATAACTCTGTCAAATTTCAACTAATTCTAATCAAAAAGAGATTATTACACATAAAATTGAACTCACTTTGATTATATCAACAGCAACAAATTATTCGAATGAAAAAATGTTATTACATTGTCGTTAAAGTTGGAAGAATATTGAAGTTTAAAATATTTTCGATTTTAGCTTTATGATTTTTCACCATGGCAAAATGAACAATTACCAAAAAACGGTTTTTGACCATAAAATCAAATTTTGGGGGCTTATCAGAAATTTGGCATATGACTCATTTTTAGAAAGGCACCTGGAAAAATTCATTTTTGTCCTGGAAAACTTGGAAAAGTCCTGACATTTTTTGTTTACAAAAACGCTAGACACCCTGGGTTTGTTTTCAAGTTTTTTTTTTTTTAATTCAGTATTGTACCTATGTCTGAGGTCATAAAATTAGCTTTTAGGATTATCAAAATTATTAAATAAATATTTATATGTGCAATTTTCGGAAATTAAATTTTTTGTTTTAAGGGATGGCAATACATTATTTTTCACGCGGATTGTATGGAGAAAATATTTCTCAATTTTCTATATTTCTCTGCAGATGAGCAGGTAGGCCGAGTAACGGGAACTAAAACGAAACGAAAGGGTGTAATGAAAATGGTTAGATTGTCTGTCTCTCTCGTTGCTAAGTTTCTCTCTCTAACAGGTCATAAATTTCACCAACTGAATACTACCGATTTCCAGGTATGAGATTGCACTTATATTTTCCAGGGGGCACTAGGCTGTATTTCTGATTTTTACATTCTCATTCTAATGAGAAGGTATTGGTTTTACGTAAAATTTGACTTGGTCGGTTTTTATCAAATCTCCACGTTTTGAGACCCCCTAAGCTAGAAAAAAAGGTTTTTACCAAGGTATCTGTCTGTCTGTAGTCTGTCTGTCTGTCTGTAGGCACGATAACTTTCGAAAAAATAATCAGATTGGGTTGTGCTTTCGCACACTTCTTTAGGGCCTAAAAAGAAAGAACAAGTTCGTTAACCAGCTAATTTTGATCAAAATTCAAAAAGTGAGCGCATTTTGAAAATTTTTGAGACCATTTTTTTCAAAATTCAAAAATTCTATGTACGGTTATTCATAGTACTCCAATACTCAAACAATTTATCTTAATGACTTTTTCGGATAAAAAAATTTACCGGAGTTATAGCATTTTCAAAATTACAAAAAACAAACGTAAATGAACATTTTATGCCGAAAAACGCACGATATGAAAAAAAGTCAAGAGGAGAAAAATTTTTCTTTTTGAACACCCTACAATATTTTCGTAACAACTTTTTCAATTTTTTGGAAAATCAAAAATCCAAATTTTGATCACACAAAAAAATAACGAAAAATCAATAATTTCATTTTGCTGTCAAACTATGCAAGATACGACCAAAGATGAAGGGAACAAAATTATGCACCCAAAAAAGATCTCCAAATTTGTTATCATTCACTTTTTGATATGATGCGTAGTTTTTGTTTTATTCGTAAAAGACAGCATTGGAAATAGTAAAATTAAATTTTTAGACGAATAACACAAGCTACGAGAAAAATGACAGAGACAAAATTTGTTCATCCAAAGAAGAGGTACAAATTTGTTATAAATCATGTTCTGATAGGATGCGTAGTTTTTGTTTTATTCGTGACTTTTTCATTTCTATCATACGGTGCACAGAACAGTGCGTGGAACGCAAGGTTCAAATTATTTCCAAATCACATATCGAGCGCGAAGCGCGAGTGTCTGGATGAGAATGTGTTCCTTAAGGTCGATAGAACCTTGAGTAAATAAATTTCCATTTCATTCTAAAATAAAAACAAATTTAACAATCACTTCACATGTCGAGGTTTTGATAATTTTATAATATTTGCAAATAAGCTTTTTTTCCATCAAAGTCGAACACGAAGTTCAAAAATCTAGAGAAACCGAGCGTAAAGCGCGATGTAAATACGTCCGAGCTTGTTCTACCTCCTTGCCGTATACGGCCCTTCACGCTGGTGCTTGTCACTACAATTTGGACAGGTCACGACCGTGTATCCTCGTATTCCACACCGGAAGCAGAACACCCTGAGCGTCTTCAGTCCACACTGCAGGTAGTCATGGGACTGGTCGTTGCAGTTCCAACATCCTTCACGGAAAGGCTTGGAGACCTTCGGCTTGTACAACGGTTGTCCGGCTTCAGATCTAGGAGAGAGGGGGGACCATGGCCTTTTAAGGTTTCGGATTTTCTGATACTTACGTAGGATTGGGTGATAGGCGGATTTCTTGACGCGATGGGGATGGATGTGTTACTGAGTGGGTTTCTGGGCGGATTTCTTGACGGGTTTCTTGACGATGTGAAGATGGACGGGCTACGGGACAGACGAAGTTTTCATTAAGGATAGGCGAATCCGGCTGGGTCCATTGCGGGTGACACGACGTGTGGATAAGGGTCTGATGCCGGGTCTGATCTCAGCTTGAGTTCCCATCTCGGCTGTGGATGATCCTGCTTCGGCTGTGGGTGGGTCTGCTTGGCTTCCCATTTCCTGGGTTGACGGAGTCACTTGGGTCGCTTCATCCACCATCTCTGAGCTATACGCCCTCCGGGTTTACATGTTCCCTTGCAAGGTCTCCTGGGGTTGGGAGTCCACCTAGTTCGTTCAATCTCGCATCATGCCTTCGCCTCCTCTCTATTTGAGCCCTCAGATTCGCTATCTCACCTTCTAACAGAGCGATACACGCCTGTTGGATAGCAATCATTTGATCTTTAAGATCCATTAGGGGGTTTCTTTACGATGATACTTGATGTGGACTGGGCAGATTCTACAGGACTCTCGACGCTGGGTCTCAACCTAAGGAACAGAAGTGGATTCATAATCAGTGGTTATGGAGGGTTTAAGATCTTGTATGTGGATTTTTCCAAATAACTTATCAGACAAGTCGCTGATTTCATATACAAGTGGGGACAGAACCTTAGTTACTCTAAATGGCGATAAGAATTTCGGATTTAATTCAGTTGCTTCTTGCGAGAATATTCTAATTGACGACGGCGTAAGTTATAATACCGAGATTGTTTTTGAAAAGCATCATTGAGGTTCTTAATCACCCAATCTCGCAAAACTCTGTTCCGTTTTCGGTCAAAAGGACTTGGGGTACTCCCCACCTATCAATCATGACTGCCTCAAAGGAGTCTCTGATCTTATGACCAGTAGCTGCGCGT
The DNA here is from genome assembly GCA_932178445.1 of Andricus quercusramuli. Lineage (NCBI taxonomy): Eukaryota > Metazoa > Arthropoda > Insecta > Hymenoptera > Cynipidae > Andricus > Andricus quercusramuli. Next base: position 158,477 of record CAKNXH010060236.1, read on the forward strand.
AAGGGAGCACACTTGACCCACTTAGTGAACAAATCTTGGATAACTAATAAGTATTGATATCCGGCTTCACTTCAGGAATACGGTCCCATAAAATCTGCCGCTACCATTATGCAGGACTGTTCTACTATTCGTTGGCCCATAAATCCGGGTGCAGATTTCTGATCAATTTTATAGGCATGACAGATTTCGCACTTTCTAACGAAATTAGCTACATTTCGATAACATCTCGGCCAAAAATAATCGGTTGCGACTCGCAAATCATTGGGGATAAACTTTCTATACCATGAGGACATACCAAGAAACCTTCTCAACCCTGTCATTTTTTTAGGGATGGGATATTCGAGATTAGGGGCAACTTTTTCTGGATTTACTTGGAGACCATATTCGTTCACTAAGAACCCGAGGTATTTCACCTGAGAACAACAAAACTCACATTTCGCTGGATTAATCTAAATACCGGCGTCTTTCATTTTCTTGAGGACCTTCGAAAGCCATTTCAGATGTTCCTCGAATGTCTCAGTAACAATTATTACATCGTGAAAGTATACGAAAGCGTGAGGTTCCATTTCTGGACCGATAAGTTGATCTAATAATCTCTAAAAAGTAGCGGGTGCTTTGACAAGCCCAATAGGCATTCTTTTAAATTGAAATAAGTCACGCCCTGGCATTGTAAAGCCTGTCTTTTCTCGACTATTGTTCTCTAAGGGGATTTGGACGAAACCTTTATGGAGATCAAGGGTAGAAATATATTTTGCTCGACGTAATTTATCTAGGATGCTGTTCATTTTGGGTGAGGGATAATCTTCCTTTTTCGTCGCCTGATTGAGTTTTCGGAAATCCAGACAGAATCTATAAGTTTCATCGAGTTTCTTTACCATTACGACAGGGGATGACCAACCGCTTTTGGAGGGTTCTATGATACCGTCAGACAAGATGGCATCTACTTCGCGGATGTTGTGTTTCCTAACCTTGGGTGAAATCAAGTAGTGGTGCTGTTTGATTGGGCTATGATTAACTACGTCGATTACGTGTTCCGTTAGTGTAGTCAAACCATTTTTCACAGTATCTTCCGGTAACTCTTTCCCAAGAAATTCCTTGACAATTTCGCCTTGACTACTAGTCAAGTCACGTAAGCCACAACCTTTATCTGCTGACCACCAAGTTCTATCCTCGAAATCCTATGTAAGAACGAGAAGCACCGTTGTCTACTAAAGCTTTTACAGGGTTACCCATAATCCTAAGGCTCACAAACATTAGGGGTTTGGGTGTGCGTAAGGGTGTTGGATGATATGATAATTCAGATAAATTAAATATGGGAATGACGGGACATTTATTTTTATTATTCTCTGAATTTAACTTGTTACCTTGACTTGACTGATCAACAGAAGGTGGTAAGAATAGGGTCTATATTGGGACTGTAATTTTAAAACTCATAATTGTCACTTTCATCTACTACGTCTCCCTCATTACCCTGGTCAGTATTAGCTAAGGGAGTCAAATCTATTTCATGATAAAATACTTCAATTTCGTCCCGATCAACGTCTTCCCGTCTCATTTTCCGCACAATTTGGACAACAGGGGCGTGTAACATCCCCTTTACCGCAACGATAACAGAAAATTTTCCTTGGTTCCAGACAATCCGAAAAACGATGTCCTGTTCTCTTATAGTTCCAACAAGATAGTATTGGAGGGCTATTTTCTTGACTAGGATTGTCTTCAGGAGGGCTCTGAAGTTGAAAGCGGTTTGAAACATTTGCACGATTTGATGTATTGGCTCCAACGTCTCTATGGGGCGTATCCCTACATGGGGGGGGGGGGTCTTAGGTTTATCTTTAATTTTTAGGGGTGACTTTGGGGTCTAGATCTTCCAATGAGAAAAAGTTCTCGAACACCTATTCCCAATTAACACCAGTTTCGTGTTGCTCTTCTGACATATTGACCCTTTCTCTACGCCTATCCTGATTTTTACCTCTACTTTCGCGATAGGCTAGATCAGATAAAAAAGATTGAGTTGGGGAAGGCTTGTAAGATCTAGCTACCCTATAACTTTCTTCGGATGCGACAGCTAACTGTTCTAATTGAGCGAAACTACGTATTTGGTGATGTGGAATTGTCAATTGGAGGCGTGGTAAAAGGTTGCGGTGTGCAAAACTAATCTCTTCTGATCCAGTAAAAAGAGTATCTGATTTATCGTACATTGCCAGCATACAGGTGAGGTAATCGGCTACCGATTCTCGCTCACCTTGAGTCCTTTGGTTGACTCTTTGTTGCAACTCGAATTGGAAATCGGATTCAGCGAACCTTGAGCGAAAAGCGAACGCAAATTGGTCAAAAGTATGCTAATTTGACTGCATGCTTCTACACCAGTTCAACGCAATACCTGACAAAAAGAAAAGTAGCAGCCGTAACAATACGTATTGGGCAAATTGACCTATCATCAATGAGGCGAGTGAGATAATTTTCGGTATCTTCTTCTTTTGCACCTGAGAATTTCAAATTCCACTTTCGCATGATGTCATATGTAGCTGCTGGGCTAGGAGTAATGAGACCGCGTCTAGAATAAGCTTGAGAATTGCGGGGATTTTGTCTATAACTTGAATTATCAATGGGATAGTCTATAGTGGAGTCGAACATCACCAGAGGACTATTTGATCGAAGGGCAGTACTACGGATTAGGACCCTCTGACCACGTGCTGGAAATTCGAAATCAGAATTCCCGAACGGTGGACTTGACTCTCTATAACTTAAAGGGGCGTCAACTCCGTGTCGCAAATTATCACCGGAAAATCGATTATTATTCCTATGCTGACCTTCATCTCCTCTCCTCGATGGTTGATTCTCAGCAAAGTCATTAAGTTCAAACCAAAGAGCATTTCCAGAATACCTTAGCGACTCAAAGTCGAATGCGAACCTATCCGAGTGGCGACTTCTACGATGCTGAATGTTACTATTTCGATAATAAGGATCAGAAGAGGAAGGGTGACAGTCATCATACCTATTCTTGACGGGTTCTGGATAATCATTCGTACGTGTGTGTCTCGACAATGGATCGGTTGAAAGTGAAGCCTAGTCTCTCTTCTATCATAACCTCGCTCATTTCCGAAAAACTGGTCATCAAAATATTCGACGTTTCGACTCCTGCCGATCCTTTTTGCGTTTGAATTATCTGGACCTTGACTATTTAGAGGATGGGAATCGCTAATCATTATTCGCGGATCTGAGAATCAATTTTCTTGACTACAATCGTTTTTGCGATTGTTTAGTTGATTTGCTAATCGCACCTCCTCGAGTATCTAAGCAAGGAACCCAACCCTCGGACTATCTCCGAGGTCAATCGTTGTCCCTATATTCCTACTTGATTCTGTACCGGGTTCATTCGCAACTTTAGTGTTCAGTGATTCTGGAGAATTCGCGTTTTCACCGTGAACCGTTGATCCGTCTAGTCTAACATTACTCTGACTCTTAAGATATTCTAGTCCTCTAAGTGTTTCTTCCGAGTCTTTTGTCTTTTCGGTGTCTGATAAGCAAGTTGCTTGTGAATCAGGTACTGATAATCCATTTGGCTGCTCTAGCTCTAACGCGGGATCGACATATTCGACTTCCCCTCTAAAAGCGCGCTCAAATCTAACAAGTCTTTCGCGTAAGATGGGAAAAATTACATTGATCGGTGAATCTCTATTTACAAGTTTCGAAATTAAGGGGTAACACCACTCTAGGATTTTCAAAAAATCGATTATTTTTTTCTTGGCGTAAAATGTACTTTAGGGGCTTAAAAACAAAGTGCACTTGGTCCCATTGCAAAAAAAATGTTAACAGGTCGAAATCTTGATTTCACCGGAGCGCCTCGAAGCGTGTACTGAGCGCTCCAGCGGCGCACTTGGATCCAACGCTTTTGTATTTCTTTTCCCTATCGAAATGTTAAGTGAGATGGTTGTTAGGGTTCCTCAGGGGTCAACTGGGGTGCGCTGATTTCTATTACAAATAGTATAGGTGAGTCTGTGAATCAGTTAACGCTGCCAAGGTGCATGGACTCTTTTGTTAGTAAAACGTTAAACGCGCTTTTCTGGAAATCACTTTTTTCAAACTGACCGGAAACATTGCTTGAAGACGGTTACACATATCAGTTTGAAAGGTTTTATAAACAATTTCGTGCGTATTTTTTAGCCGAATATCGAAAAATTTTTTCAAATGTGCACCATTTCTACAAAATTTGGTATAAAAAAATCCTACGTAGTTCTCAAGCTGATGACATATAGTTCTTAAATATTCTTGGTTTTTTTCCACCTCGCAAATTGAAGGAAAAATGTTTCCGGCCGCACAGTTTTGTCCGGCCGCCATTTTGTATTTTTTTTTTATAACAAAATTGTTTCTGTACTTAAATACATGCTGATTAAACCCTCCAGAAGTAATTCCTATTCCTTTTGTCAAACTCCCAAAAAAAATTCTTGAGAATGGTCCTCTTTTTCGGGCGCTAGAGTGGTGTTACCCCTTCACTCCTCTTGATTAAGTGGGTAAACCCACGAATCAGACGTGTTATTGTGACTCTCGCGGATAATAGCGATGACGCAGTAACAGATGGTTAATTAATATTCAAGAGATAAGAAATGCACTTGAAATCAAGACCTAAGAATTATTAAGGTTCTGTACAAGGAAAATGATCTATTAAACTCAGCAGGATTTCATTCTTAACATTCTCAGGCTTTTGTGAATCTCAAAAGTAGTGGGGGGTTATGGGGATATTCTCACTACGAGAATTGTGTTAAGATTTTATAACCAGTAGTCATGTTAAACCATGAACAAACCCGAAAAGTTAATAAATTTCAAGATCCTATACTCCCTCAAAGAACCCTATTCATTTTTGCGTGCACCCCACGTTGGGCGCCATGAAATGTTGCAATTTAATTATTGTTGAATAATAAAGATTACCACATACCTTCGGCACTGCTTCCTGAAAATCTTATAAAAAATCTAAAGTTTATCCAATGAGTTTTTTTTTCATTTATTGCGTGAACCATAAACAGGCAAAGCCTGATAACTAGTTCATCCAGTTTACATTTAATACAGTATTTCTTCTTTCTTTCTTAACTTATCATAGTATTTATTCTACATCTATTCCTTACTCCTTATCTTAATGTAAATATGGTAATTATAGCAGTTAATGAACAATCTGGTTGTATAAATTTATAAATTTTTTTTTTTTACATAATATTCTTTAATGTGTTGTACGAATTCATAAAAGTTCAGACTTTCTCTAATATTTTTCGGCAGTTTCTTAAAAACTGTAATACTACAGTTTATCGGTGATCTTTGCGCTGTTCTAGTTTTATGATATTTATTCCTTAATTCTCCAGCATATCTAGTTGTATAGTTATGTACATTGTTCCCTATTTCAAATTGATACTGAGTCTTTATATGATTATTTATCATTTTGTATATCATTTTTACCCGTTAAATATCCCTAAGAGTACGCACATCGGGAAGATCTGTTACTTTATATAATTCCAAAGTCGACATCTCTCTAGGAAAATTATATAAGGTTTCAAGTAGTTTGTTTTGAAGCCTTTGTATTTTATCCAGTAAATGTTCTGAAGCGGAAGCCCAGTTTGTGATCACATATCTAGTTTGAGATTCTATGAAAGCGTGGTAAATCATTTTCTTATTTTTGTCACTTAATACTCTTTTGCATCTTCTTAAAACACCATACCATGGTACTATTTTTTTCATGGCTTGTTCTATATGTCTTTTCCATGTTAATTTATTATCAATCATAGCTCCAAGATATTTGTACTCCTCAGTTTCCTGAATAATAACATTTTGTATTTTTATGATTAGTGGTCGCTTGGGTATATTAACTAACGCAAAAGTCATATACACTGTCTTTTTTTCATTTACAGTTAACTTATTACATTTCAACCAGTCACAGTAAATTGACAAGTCCTTATTTATTTCCTCTTCCAATTTTTTACAATCTTTATTACTATAAACAAGAACAGTATCATCTGCAAACATAAAAATTTCACCTAACAATCCCGCCTCAGTTAGACTCTCAACATAAATTAAATATAGTAGTGGTCCCACAACTGATCCTTGAGGCACCCCCATAGTAATATTAGTTTTCCTACTTTTTGTATTATTGGCATAAACATACTGTTTCCTTTTATTTAAATATGATTTTAGTAGCTCAAGTGCTCTACCCTTTATTCCAAGCTTAGGGAGTTTTTTACACAGTATTCCATGACTAACCGTATCGAATGCCTTCTTTAAATCAATAAATATTGCTGCAGCTATTTCTTTGTTGTCTATTCTCCTAATGATGTCTTCATTAAAGTCCGTTATAGCACACTGTGTATCAGACCCTTCCTGAAAACCATATTGCATTCTACTAATTCCTCTGTTCTTGTTTAGATAGTTTATTAATCTTATCTTAATTGCTTTTTCATAAATTTTTGAAAAGTTACTTAACAACGAAATTGGTCTATAGTTACCCACATTATCTTTAGATCCGCTTTTATGTATAGGAATCACTTTACTTATTTTCAGAATTTCAGGAAATGAACCATTCTCAAAATCACTGTTTAAAATCTTTAATACGTGATTTTTTATGACAGGATAGTATGTCAGTAGTTCAGAAACAGAAATGATATCATCACCTGCTGCTTGTTTATTTAGAGTACTTACAATTTTATCTAGTTCATTAATAGTGATTGGCTCGAATTCGGCTAACTCTGTGTTAAGTTCTATTTCGCGCATCTCTGTACCCTCATCTCCTATATTTTTCTGTAATTTGTCACTAATTTCTTGATAGTAGTTATTTATTTCATTCGCAATATGTTCAGAATTCACAACTTCTCTGTCACTGACAATTAGCTTTTTTATTTCATTGGTTTTTTCATCTTGTGGAGAATTGCTTAAAATTGTGTTTATAGCTATCCAAGTTTTTCTGGGGTTATTTTTTGCTTTCTCAACCATAGTGTCAGCTTTAGTTTTTGATATTGTTCTAATTTCATCCGTTACTTTATTTTTTATTTTTTTAAATTTATTTTTTATGAACTCATTTGTTGGATTCAATTTTTGTCTGACATACAAATTATCCCTTTCTTTCATCAGTTTGGTCAAATAGGTGGGAAGCGTAATGTTGTTCTTTATTTGAACCTCTTTTTTACGATTTACTGTAAATTTGTCTTTAATTTCCTGTATTAATTGAATAAGTTCACTTATATCCCTTATCTCAATATTTTCACATTGTATTTTAAGTGACTCCAATACTTTGTTTTTATCTACAAATTTAAAAGATGTTTTTTTCCTCTTATAGTTTTTCTTCTTCTTTATATTAACAGAAATTACTAACGGTCTGTGATCAGAGAGAGTTGTGTCTTCTATGGAGGTTTGACATTCTATATCCCTATATAAAACATGGTCAATGATTGTTACGGAGTTATATGTGACCCTAGTACCTTCCTCAAAAAATATTTTATTTGCTATCCTAAATTCATTCATTTCTATAATTCTATTATAGTCTTTAACTATATCATTTTCCATATTCAATAAATTAATATTAGTATCACCACATATTAAACCCCTATCGCCAAAAGTTTCCATAATATTATTCAAACCTTCTAGAAACTCGCTCTGTGAACTTGATGGTTGTCTATATGTTAGGCTCAAAGACCGAAAACGGCCAAAGACCGACAAAAAGGACCAAAACGCGTTCTGGCCGTCGCAGAAATGCCAGAACGCGTTGTGGCTGTTTTGAAAACGGCCAAAGACCGAAATAAACGACCAGAACTAGTTTTGGTCGTTTTCAGAACGACCAGAACGCGTTCTGGCATTCTTGAAAATGCCAGAACGTGTTCTGTCCTTTTTCAAGCGACCAAAACCCGTTCTGATTGGTAGTTTTCAAAAGGACTGGCTCGAAAAAAGGTGAAAGTAATAATTATATTTGTTTTACCATTAAATGTTTTAATGACATTTGGAATTACACTTAACGTAGATGGACCGAAATTCACACTTTTCATCAATACAATACCTCCCACATTTTGCAAAATGTAAAAGAAACGCGTTATTTCCTTTTTCAAACACCCTACACCCATTCTGATTGTGAGTTTTCACATTTGCGGACTCGAAACTGCCCTTTAGAGTTAAATTTTGTTTTGAATCTGAAAAAAGAAAATGTCTAATTTTTGTCTTTACGTTTCTTTTATTTGAAGTGCTGCCGGCTTTAACTTGAAGTTTCCCATGTAAAATGCATGGGGAAAAATCACTTTGATCAGTTTTTGAAATAATTTTTTAGGGTTTGAAAAAATGTGTTGGGAAAGTAAAGAGGCTTGTAGAGAATTACTCAGCGAAAAATTTCATGTATCGGATATATGGGTTTGACACCCCTAAGGGGCCATTCATTAATTACTTAAGGGCGATTTTGACCATTTTTGCCCCCCTCCCGCCCAAAAATATCAATTCTGCATAAAAGGGACCTTTTGAGCACTGTATTCTCGTCTTTTTTTCACCTAAAATTATTTATATTGGTCAAGTGGAATATTTATTAACATTGCTTGATTAATTCTCAATTATTTAAACAAATGGAATAAAAATCGAAAATACAAAAATAAGGCATTTTCTTTTTTCGGATTTGGAACAAAATGGGGGGGATCGTCGCCCTCTAGAGAAAAAAAGTGTTTTCCAGCCACCCTAGTCCAAATATTACGTTGGTTTTACGTTGGTCAATTTTTGTGGACAAAAGTCTCTCGCAATGATTAGCTGCTTGAAATTCACAATTTTTAAATAAAATATGAGAGAATTTAATTTCCAATTACGAAAAGTGAAGACTAGCTGCTGCTGCTTGAAAATTATTTAAACAATTTTTATAAATTTCATGTTTGAATTATTACCCGAAAATGTCTTGCTAATGAATCCTTGCTGCCATTTTTTTTAAATCAACAATTGTTAGTTACTCAAACAATATTCATGAACAAATGCAATTTTTCACTAATATTCCACAAACAGGCCCAAATTTTTAGTGGAACTAACTAAAAATGTATTGCCAATTATTCTTTGCTATCATATTTTTCCATAGGACAAGAACAGTTAATTATTAAACCAATTTTCATTAACAAACGTATATTTTGGCTACTGGCAAACTGATTTTTTAAGTGAATATTGTTTCAGTAATCAAAATTTCTTGTTTATGGAATAAAGATTGTTTACTTTTTCCATCACAGTATCATATTTAAAAAAAAAAATTGTTATCAATATAGAATGTTTTGAAATACCAAAAGGTAAATATATAATTGCAATTCATTTGAATCTATTTGGAATTTAAACTCAATTCTTATGTGGGAGGAGGGTCTTTTTATACTGTTACTCTAACGTTCCAAAGGGGGTGGGTGTTTGTAGATAGTACAAGTATAAACAATTGCATTTTTGATGTTAAATAATAAATCCATCAAAGTACCATCCTTTCTCAGTATTGAAAAAAAATAATAGATTTGATACTTTCACGATGATCCATTATAATAAGTTTAAATTTTAGAATTTAAAATTTAAAGATTTTTCGGCTTTCAATCGTGTGCGAAACTATGAATGTTGCCGACGTTTCGTGAACATTGCAGTTCACTTCTTCAGGGCTGACCTGAAACTGAAGTTTCAGGTTATGTTGTTCTTATATATGTATTCTCTACGCTGCCTGTGATTAGCCAGAGTGCCCCATGGTGGGGACTGCTTGAACTTGATTGGCCAATCAAGTCTTTTTTAAAGAACCCGGGAGGACGGACAGCCAAATCGGATTGGTATTATATCCATTGTCCCTATTGATGTTATTAGGGTGTTTCAAGATTTCGATTGCTTCTCTATGTTTTTTTGGACATTTATTGTACGTTTTGGCGATGACGGTTGTTTTGTCAAATAAAATACTATGTCCTGTTTCGATATGATGCTCAGCTACTGCTGATTGTGTGAAATGTTTTAGGCTGACTTTACTCTCATGTTCCTTTACACGTTGACTTACCGCCCTCTCGGTTTCTCTAATATAGATTTTACCACAAGAACAAGGGATTTGATATACTCCCGGATCACTGAAAGGTTCCTTTTTATCTTTAGGGTTGTTCAGAAGTTGTCCTATTTTTGCAGGTGGTTTAAATATAGTTTGGATGTTGTGTTTGTTGAGAATTCTTCCTAATTGTTCCGTGATACCTTGAATGTAGGGTAGGATGGTGGTTGTTTTTCTCTCTCTTTCTTTAGTAGGTTGTGTTGACTTGTTTTCATGAGTGTATTTCCTTATTGCTTTATTAATTTGTTTGTTTGTGTAATCGTTTTGTATTAGGATTGTTTAACATTTTGTAATTCCTTTTGTAAGTTATCTTTATCTGTTATGGAGATAGCTCTGTATACAAAGGAATTGATGACCGATTGCTTTGGAGATGGGTGGTGGTGGGAGGAGGCATGCAGGTATCTGTTTGTATGCGTGGGTTTTCTGTAAACTTCATGTCCTAATGTGTTATCAGATCTTTTATAAACTAGTACGTCCAAGAAAGGTAATTTTCCGTTTTGTTCAATTTCCATAGTGAACTTGATATTAGGGTGTATTTGATTGATGAAATCGAAAAATTTGTTTAGTTCGTCTAGTCCGTGTCTCCAGATGACAACAGTGTCGTCAACGTAACGGCACCAGAATTTCGGTTTAAGCTTGGATTTGTTAAAGATTTTAGTTTCTAAATTTTCCATAGAAATGTTGGCTATTACAGGTGAGATTGGAGATCCCATTGCTGCTCCTGAGGTTTGTTCGTAGAATTGGTTATTGAAAGAGAAATAGGTATTAGTGAGACAGTGTTCTATTAAAGGCGTGAGATTGGAGGGGAAGTTTGCAAAGGATTCAATAATATCGATTGTATCAGAGATTGGTACTTTTGTAAAGAGAGATACTACGTCGAAACTTACTAGGAGGTCTTGGGGTTGAATGTGAATCTGTTGTATTTTTCTGATGAAGTCAAAAGAGTTTTGGATGTGTGTGATAGAGTTTCCTGTGAAAGGCTTAAGTTTTTTGGCGAGAAAGCGTGCTAGGTTGTAAGTTGGAGAGTTTATTGCGCTGACGATCGGTCTGAGTGGGATGTTGTTTTTATGAATTTTTGGAAGTCCGTAAAGTTTTGGAGAGATAGGATTAGTAGGTTTTAATTTAGATATTGTATCGCTGTCAAGATTTGAGTCTTTTAGGACGCTTTGTGTTTTTCTGGTTATTGTTTTTGTGGGGTCTTTTTTAAGCTTTTTATATGTATCGTCAGTAAGAATGTCCATGATTTTGTTGTTATAGTCTTCTTTATTCATTATTACTGTTGTGTTGCCTTCGTCTGCGGGTAATATTATGATGTCTTTATTCTGATTGAGTTCTTTAATAGCTGTTTTTTCTTGTTTTGTTGAGTTTGAGGAAGGAAGTTTGGCTTCGCGTAAAATGTTGGCTGTCCGACGTCGTATGCCATTTGCTTTTTCGGGTGGAAGGGTGTATATTGTGGATTCCAAATTACTGATGATTTCTTCTTTTGGGATTTTGGAGGGAGCGACTGCAAAATTATGTCCTTTGGATAAGGCTGAAATCATTTCATTGCTGAGATGATGGTTACAGATGTTTTTTACTGTATTAGTTAATGGTGCGTGCTTTACTGGAAGTAATTTGTCAAATTTTAGTTTTTTGTTTCTCAGTGCAAAAATCTTTAATCCGTTGGGATTGGTCAAATGATATGGGGTCCAATGTGGACCAAATGTCAAATCTGAGAGTGTTTGATAGAAAAAGATGAAGTTTTAATAGTTTTTTGGAGGTAGTGTGCAAGTCAAATTTGGTATGTTGTATCTTTTCTTTTAAGAGAATCAAACTTGTTTTATGTAGAATTGATTTGCATTTAGATGTTCCCAAATGGTTTTTTAACTGTAAGAATTTTGGGACGATGTTATTGTCCCTACACCGTTTTAAGAAAGCTAAAGATGTTAGTAGTTTAGCTTGAGAAGACCTGAGCTTACTAAAAGTGTTAGTTTTAGTAAGGAAACTCTTCCCGTAGAGTTCTTTAATAATAGATTTGATACTTTCACGATGATTCATTATAATAAATTCAAATTTAAAATTTAGAATTTAAAATTTAAAGATTTTTCGGGTTTCAATCGTGTGCGAAACTATGAATGTTGCCGAAGTTTCGTGAACATTGCAGTTCACTTCTTCAGGGCTGACCTGAAACTGAAGTTTCAGGTTATGTTTTTCTTATATATGTATTCTCTACGATGCCTGTGATCGTGTAAATCGTGTGATCAACGTGTAAAGGAACATGAGAGTAAAGTTAGGCTAAAACATTTCACACAATCAGCAGTAGCTGAGCATCATATCGAAACAGGACATAGTATTTTATTTGACAAAACAACCTTCATCGCCAAAACGTACAATAAATTTCCAAGAAAACATAGAGAAGCAATCGAAATCTTGAAACACCCTAATAACATCAATAGGGATAATGGATGTAATACCAATCCGATTTGGCTTTCCGTCCTCCCGGGTTTTTTAAAAAAGACTTGATTGGCCAATCAAGTTCAAGCAGTCCCCACCATGGCCTTCTCTGGCCAATCACAGGCATCGTAGAGAATACATATATAAGAACAACATAACCTGAAACTTCAGTTTCAGGTCAGCCCTGAAGAAGTGAACTGCAATGTTCACGAAATGTCGGCAACATTCATAGTTTCGCACAGGATTGAAACCCGAAAAATCTTTAAAATTTAAATTTATTAGAAAAAAAAATACGTTGTTCGATCGAGATTTGCGAAGTCAGCGGATTTTTGTCCCAAATAAGTCTTGTTTTCTACTATGCGTCGTATACAGTTCGATTACTCCAAAGAACAGTTTTAAGTCAGCCCTTTTGAAAACTAGCAGTCAGAACGGTTTTTGGTCGTTTGAAAAGGGACAGAACGCCTTCTGGCATTTTCAAGAATGCCAGAACGCGTTCTGGTCGCTCTGAAAACGACCAAAACTAGTTTTGGTCGTTTATTTCGGTCTTTGGCCGTTTTCAATCCAGCCACAACGCGTTCTGGCATTTCTGCAACGGCCAGAACGCGTTTTGGTCGTATTTTTCGGTCTTTGGCCGTTTTCGGTCTTTGAGCCTAACATATATATAGCAGACATCATTAAATTATATTCTTGTATCTTAAAAAGTATAATATTACATTCGTTTTTATCGCCTAAATAGCTTCGATTAATTTCTTCAAAATTCAGACCATTTTTAATATAAACAGCTACTCCGCCTGCCCTAGACTCTCTACAGTTATGTATTGAAGTATATCCATTAATATTATAAAATTTAGTCTCACTTTGGTACAGCCATGTCTCGGTAAGAATCAAAATATCAATTTTATCATATTTACTTTCTATTAACATTTTTAACTCTTCAAAAACATTTCTGATACTTCTTATATTTAAACATTATTATATTTAAATGACTTTCCATGATAACTATTTTTTGTTACCTTTCAACAGCTTATAATCCTCGGTTTTCTCTTTTTTCCTTACTCCATTGTCTCTAATTGTTGCAAGTCTTCTTCATTTCTTATCCATATTCTTCTGTCACCTTCCTTTTTCTTCACGTAGATTCTGCCGTTGTCGTACCATGCGAATCTAAATTTTCCTGAGATATCTTGCTCCCTTAAATAATCTTTGATTGTGTAGAGTTTTCTTCGTTAATATAAATATTCTGATCCTTGTCCCCTTGAAGGTTACATTCGCCAACTTTGATGCCATTGATTTCCTTTATCTTTCTTATTATGTTTTTAGTGGATTTCATCACGTAGCATTTATCAATTTCTTTTTCTGCGAGTTCATAACCCATGCCTTTCATGACTCTCTATCTGTATTAAGTTTATTGAGCGCCAGGTCATTTCGAGGCCACTTAAATTCTCAAAATCCAAATCTCGAAATTAATTCAATAAAATCTAGAAATCACAAAGAAAACGAGAAACCAAACTCAACTCAAAGAACTCAGTGTACCGGCTTCTCGCACGGTCAGCTCAGAGTCGGTAGTTGGGCGTGTACCGCAAATAAAGAGGGTTCAAAACATCAGCAACACGATAATTTTTTACTTCAAAACATAGATTACTTTAATTACTTTAATTAATTTACTTTTAATTAATTCAATTAAAACAATTTTTTTTAAAGAGAAAGCCTGGTTCAACAATTAGTGTTTTGCTACATTTTGAGTCTCGACATACTTCATACTTTAAGGATTCATAATCATAAAATTAACCAAGGATCTAATAACTAAAATTCGTTAACAAAAATCAAATTAGAAACAATTCAATATGTTAATTTCAGAAGTCTAGTCATCGGTGAATCCTAACCTGAAAACTGACTATAGCCTAACTTCACTAAATTATAGTAATGACCCATTACTAGTCATAGCCTGACTTATTCGATCAGTAATAGCCAAACTTAAACCTCTAGCTAAACTCAATATTATCACAAAATATCATATAGCCTAGACTTCCGAATCTCGACAATAATTCTAAAAATTCACTTCATGATTGCAACTTCAGTTCATGATATTCAACAATTTAGGAACATAGCACACGGCACGAGATGCTGTCATTTGACGAAAAATGAAACTGACCAGGGAAACTGAGAACTAAGTAATTACTAAGTACCCGGTAAGAAGGTGTGGATTGAATTGAATAGAAACGTTTCTATCCAAATGAATGCCGTTTTTGAAAATCTCGTTTGGATGCAGAACAGCGCCGCAGCACGAAATGAAAGTGATGAGAATGAAATCACTTGTGAGACGGAACAAAATGGAATTAAAGTGTGAACGAAAAATTGAACACGAAAAGAAAATGATAAAAATGAAAGCACTTCGTAAGACAGAACATAACGGAATTAAGGTGTGAACGAAAAAGTGAACACGAATAGAAAGTGATGAAAATGAAAGTACTTCGTAAGACAGAACATAACGGAATTAAGGTTTGAACGAAAAAGTGAACAAGAAAAGAAAGTTATAAAAATGAAAGCACTTCTTACGACGGAACAAAACGGAATTAAAGTGTGAACGAAAAAGTGAATGATTCAAACGGAATTGACTTGAATTAATTTGCGTACAAAATGTATAAATCGCTGGATTAGACATCAGAAACTTTTGTTGAAAATTGCGAAGAATAATAATAACAATTTTCGTTTTCAAGTATATGTATTTCAAACTTTATTTCGAACACAAGGGCGTTTACATATACAAGATTACATAAATGATGTAATAATAGACACTGGCGTGCGAAAGTTTCCGGACATCTGTTTTTCAATAGCTTAAAAAAGTACTCTAGTTTTAATAATATTAAACTGTAACTTTTCATCCAATTATTGCACGAAATCTTATAAAGTTGTGAGCCTAATAAGCATAAATTGAAGTCAATCTGTTAATTTCATTGCAAGTTATTTGAAAAAAAAACTTCAAATTTTAATGTTTCCGAAAAATATCAACGAGTCCAAAAATAACAAAAAAATTTTCATGTTTTTTGGCTAATTTTTAAGATAATTTTCTACACTAGTGTAGAAAATTATAAATTTCAGTGACTTAATGAGATATTTCAAGAATTTTTTCCTCTGATATAGTCGTTTTCCGGAAAAAGAAATTCCGTAATTTTTTTTTTTCAACGTTAACCCATGCCCCCGGGCTTTTGAAATTAACATGGGGTTTTAAATGGGAAAAGCTCGATTTTCAAAAAAACGGGAAAAAGAAGTACTTGTTATACATATTTGTCAATTAAAGTATTGTCACCTCTTGAGGAGTATTTAACGAATAATTTCCACCCAATAGCTTTTAATTTTGACACACCTGAACCCCTTTAATTGTGCCCGGAAAATGCCCCAAAAAATGCAAAATAGCAGTTTTCTATCAAATTCATGCTAAAGACGGTATTTAAAAAAAAATTTCAACATGAATTATCTTTAATCGATGAGTGACGACTTTTAAATTATATTTTAAATAATTGTAAATTGTTTGAACAATTAGTGTTTGTTTAAACACTTTTTTTCCCATGTAAATCGTGAAAAATTATTATCATTCGGAATAAATCGTACAAAGTTGATAAATGTCAAGAGTAGTAGTTCTTGTTTAACTTATTTGGTAATTCTTTAAACAATTTTCATTTGTTTAAACAATTTTTTCTCCCTCAAATCGTAAAAAGTTATTATTTTCTGAAAATAATGACACAATTAAAGAATGTTGAAAGCAATATATTTTTGAAGGATGTTTGGTAATTATTTAAACAATTTCGATTTGTTTAAACAATTTTTTTCCCTGTAAAGCGTGAAAAATTATTACTTTCTGGAATGAATGACACAATTAAAGGAATTTAAGAGTAATATTTTTTTTCTACAGAATATTTAGCAATTTTTAAAATAATTTTTATTTGTTTAAACAATTTTGTTTGTTTAAAAATGTTCGTTGATGCTTATTACTCGAAATTCATTTGAAAAATTATTCATTTTAACGAATATGATCTGAAAAAATAACTACTCATAACAGAATGCAAAAATGGTTTATATTCATGACTATTAATGATTATCAATTGTTTAAATAATTTCAAAGTTTCTTAAGCAAAAAAATATTATCCTTAAAATTCGTTAATTGTGTCATTAATTGCTGAAAAGAATAAATTTTCTCGATTTGCAGATGAACAAATTTTTATACAAACAAAAATTGTTTAAACAAATAATAATTATTTTAAAAATTGCTAAATATTCTGTAGAAAAAAATATTACTCTTAAATTCCTTTAATTGTGTCATGAATTCCAGAAAGTAATAATTTGTCACCGTTGACAGGGGAAAAAATTGTTAAAACAAATCAAAATTGTTTAAATAATTACCAAACAAGTCAAACAAGAACTACTACGCTTGACATTCATCAACTTTGTACGATTTATTCCGAAAGATAATAACTTTTCACGATTTACAGAGGAAAAAAATTGTTTGAACAAATAATAATTGCTTAAAAAATTAACAATTATTTAAAATATACTTTAAAACTCGTCACTTGTCGATTTAAAATAATTTATGTTGAATTTTTTTTTTAAAATACCGTCTTTAGCATGAATTTGATAGAAAACTGCTATTTTTCATTTTTTGGGGCATTTTCCGGGCACAATTAAAGGGGTTTAGGTGTGTCAAAATTAATAGCTATTGGGTGGAAATTATTCCTTAAATACTCCTCAAGAGGTGACAATACTTTAATTCACAAAAAATGTATAACAAGTACTTCTTTTTTCCATTCTTTTGAAAATCGAGCTTTACCCATTTAGAACCCCATGTTAATTTCAAAAGCCCGGGGGGCACGGGTTAACGTTAAAAAAAAAAAATTACGGAATTTCATTTCCCGGAAAACGAACAAAATGGGGGGGGGGGGTTTATCACCAAAAATCGAAAGTCGAATTTTTGTACCACCCTAATGTAGACATGTGGAAACGAAATTGGCAAGGAGCGGGAGAAAGCACGAAGAAAGTATAACAAAAAAATAGGTTATGTTCGCACAAAATTTGGGTTAATATATTGACTTCATGTACTTGTATATTAACCTTTCCTGATGTCAAAAAAGATAATTTTCACTAGGGAAAATATTCCACTAAACTAGAAACACTTATTGTATGCAATTAAATATGTATCAAACATCTAATCCTTTTATAAATCTCACAATTACTGGAATTAAGTCCTTAAAAAATCAACATTTTAGTTTAAAATCTGAAAAATCTACATTTTGCTTCAAAAAGTTTGAAATCTTTACAAATTGCCAATTATTTTTGAAATTTTTGTAAACTTTAAAATATTTTTTTAAATGATTCGATTTTTATCTAAAAAATCCTACAAAATTAGAACAAAAATGCCCTAACATCTTCCACATTTTTTTTCTGAAAATTTTGAAAACCTTTTTAAATATTGTTAAAAATTCTCTTAAAATTAATTTTTCAAAATGAAAAATGATTCTTAATTTTCTTAGGAATAGTAAGAAAATTTTATTTAACCGAGGAAACCTTCCACAATTCTTAAAAAGCTTCAAAAATTTTTGTTCGAAACCTACAAAAATCTAGATTTCGTATTAAATCATTTCCAATTTTTCCAAATTTCAAATTGTTTCAAACCATCTAAATTTGTTTTAAACTGATTACAATTTCTTTCTTAAAAAATTGCCTCAAAATATTCCAGATTCTTTTCTGGAAATTTTGGAAATCTTTTGAAATCCTGTAAAATACTCTCTTAAAATTAATTTTTGAAGATAAAAAATAATTTTCCTGTGAATATTAAGAAAAATGACTTATGAAACTTTTCACAATTCTTGAAAAGCTTCTCAATTTTTCGTTCGAAATCTGCTAAATCTACATTTTGTTTCCAATTATTTAAATCATTGAAAGTTTAAAATTAATTTTGAATCTTGTCAAAACTTCTGAATATCTCTTAAACTTACTAAATTTGTTATTACATTAATACGTGTCTAACTGTTATTTATATATCCAAATTTAATAATTTCACTTACAAATTAAAATAATTTCTTATTTTGGAAAAATAACTTAAAATTTTCTCAGGAATCTCAAGAAAATTGTTGTATTATCCTAAAACCTTTCAAAATTCTTCAAAAGCTTTAAAATTTCATTCAAAAATTAACATTTTGTTTTGAATGTTTTAAATTTTGTTAATTTTCAAAATTTTCCAATTTTCAAAATCCTCACAAAAACACGAAAATTTACATTTTGAGCGAAACAATGCACAATATAAAAAAATTCAAGAGACGAAAAACGTTACTTTTTGAAAGCCCTACAAGAATATCATAACAACTTTTTGAATTTCCTTGAAAAAATCGAAAATTCAAATTTTGATCGCACAAAAAATAATGAATCATTACATTCTCATCATAATGAGAAGGTATTGATTTTATGTGAAAAATGACTTTTGTAGATTCCATTAAATGTCGACGTTTTGAGCCCCCCTGAGTCAGAAAAAATAGTTTTTACGTCGCTGTCTGTCTGTCTGTCGCTGTCGTTGTTATCGTTGTCGTTGTCGTCGTCGTCTGTATACCGGATAACTTTTGAAAAACTGATCGGATTTGATTGTGCTTTCGCACACAGTTTCAGAGATCAGAAAGAAAGATCGAGTTCGTTAACCAGCTATTTTCGATGAAAATTCAAAAAGTTAGAACATTTTCAAAAATTCTTAGACCATTTTTTCAAAATTTAGAAATTCCATAAACGGCCATCCATAGTACTCAGAAATTCAAACAATTTACTTCTACGACTTTTTTTGATAAGGTGAAAATTGTCAGAGTTATAGCATTTTCAAAATCCCCAAAAAAACGAAAATTAACGTTTTAAGCGAAACGAAGCACAATATGAAAAAAAATCTTGAGACAAAAAACGTTATTTTTTGAAAGCCCTACAAGTATGTTATGACAACTTTTTGAATTTCCTTGAAATCCCTTGAATTCGTGGATTTCATCAAATGTCGACGTTCTGAGGCCCCCTGAGGCAGAAAAAATAGTTTTCACGTCGGTGTCTGTCGAATTTCGTTAACGAACGAAATTGCTCATCTGAAAAAAATCTGAGAATTCGTTTGAGGCTATAATTTTAAAATATATTTGTTGTTTTAATTATGGCAAATGTTATTAAGAATTCCATTTTCCATTTGAACTATGCAACAACAAAAATAGGTATAAAGGAAACCTCTTTATTTATCTAAAAGTAATTTATTTATATACACTCTGTACAGTAAATACAAAAAAAATATATTGTGAAATAAAGAACAAATAATGAAATACATTTGCTTTTTTTTTGTTCTGTCCAATTCAGCAGTTACGAACAGAGGAACAATATTTACAAATATTTAAAAAAAAACACGAAGGGAAAATTACAGTTTTCAATTCGTAAGATTTGAAAAGATGCGTACTCCAGTTTTGTTTTAAAATCGGTCTTAGGCTGAAGTCGTGTAGTTTTTGATTCAATCGTGAAAAATAACATTACAAATAAAGAAGTCAAATTTTTGTAATACGACTAGAGATTAATGGCAAATAAGGAACGAATATTAAGTAGAGTAATCATGAAAACTAAAATTTGTACTTTATTTTGCTATATCTGAATGAGCAGTTCGGAACCGAGATACAGATATTAATATAGTCTAAATTTAATACAGTAAAGTTGAACATAATATAGAAAACTTTGCATATTGGTC
The DNA here is from genome assembly GCA_932178445.1 of Andricus quercusramuli. Taxonomy (NCBI): domain Eukaryota; kingdom Metazoa; phylum Arthropoda; class Insecta; order Hymenoptera; family Cynipidae; genus Andricus; species Andricus quercusramuli. Next base: position 178,690 of record CAKNXH010060236.1, read on the forward strand.
AAATGTGATTCGAGTGCGAAGGACGAGATACGTGATGATAATGTGTTCGTTAAAGCCGAAGGAGCTTTAAAAAAAGAGAATTCACAATCACCAAATTACTACTGTCGATGATTTCACATTTAATTTTCGAAGATTTTATGTAAATGTAGGGAAGTACAAAGACCGAGCGCGAGGTAAATACATTATTGAGCGCGAAGAACAAGATAAATATATTATCGAGCGCGAAGCGCTAGAACGAACAGTCGCACATTTTTTTTGTACTTCAATGTGCTGTTTGATGAATTTCTTGTGATTTAATGTATTTTCTGTATTTTCTCTGCTGGAAGAAACCAATTGGATTCACAATTGGACGGTTCAATTGGAAGTCTGAGTGGAAAAATGGTAAGAAAAACCAATTTGACATGCCAGTTGACAGCGTACATTTTTTAATAAAAGTTTCTGCCTAAATAAATTGTTTGTTTTATTAAGGTACAACTTCGTACAGTATCGTACAATTTTGGAATCTCTTGAATATTTATTTTATAAATATTTATATTTCATTTATTTTTTTTTATTTCATTTATTTAAATTTATATTTATAAAGCGTCGTAGACGTTTTCCCAAATTTAAAAAAATCGTGTGAAGTTATTGAAATTCTATTACTAATAAACAATTCAAAAGCAAGTTTAAAGAAACATTTTTTCATCAATTGAAACATGAACTTATCAAACCGATACATAAACTTACTTCAACTCATCGATTCTGTACAGGTATTTAAACACTCCCTGAATATTCTGTGAATGCTAAAGAACTGAATGACAACCCTTTGCGAATAGATGGAAATCGAAATAGTTGGAGGAAGAAAAAGACAAGTTTTGCTTCGCGGTAGAGATGAACACGATAAAGTCCGGGGAAAAGAGCGACTCCGTTGTCGCTCTTTTCCTCCAACTTCAATCTGTTCGTCTTTACAGGTGAACGAAACTTGTCTTTTACTTGCTCCAACTGTTTTTCGATCGCACTTCTCCTGTACATTGATAATTTTCCGACTCTTGCTCTAGGTGCCTCAATATATATATATATATATATATATATATATATATATATATACCCTCGTGAAAAGAAAGACCAACTTTAGATCACAGTATAGGCAGGTATATTCTTGTCCCGGCAGTTTGAACCCCCAATATCCCCTCATTATTAGGCTCATCACGAGTCATAGATTGTAAAGGAGGCGCTCTTTCTTGTAAGTTTCAACAGAAAGAGATGACGAGATGGAAGGAGGGACAGAGTTCCATAGATATAACGGCAACTGGTTGAAGCCTTCTAGATCTCGTAAATAATAATAAATCATCTCATATTCTTTGGGACTTTTAGGTATAGCTAGTCTGTTGATATAGACAGCTATCCTTTTTTAACAGAGAGAGTGGTGTCTATTTCAATGCCCTAAAATTGATGCAGGTATAGGCTGAAAGGTAAAAGACCAGAAAACGACCAAACGTGGTTTGAAACTGGTCTAAATGTGATCTAAAGTTGGTCTTTCTTTTCACGAGGGTATATATATATATATATATATATATATATATATATATATATATATATACAGAAAGATGTTGAACATACATATATTTATCTATTCTACACATACCTAGTATACAAATAATAATTATATAAGCATTTAAATGCATACTTAAGGTACAGCTCATTACGTTCCATTCATGAAATAGCTGAAATACTTAAGGGCCCTGGAAATCGAGTGTAAATCGTAGATAATGGATTCACGCCAAACGGCGAAGCCATTTTGTCTGATTTTTTGTGTAAATCAGGGCTCACCACTTTCAGCAGGTGCTGACTGCCACGACAAGTGCATGACTGCCACCTTTTTTTCTGTCATTTTTTTCTTAGTTTTCCAGGAATTGAGCGAAGGGTTACGGTCACGGTGAATTACGGCTCGGCGTCCTTCACACCGGGCGGTCTGAATTTTGTTTGTACTCAAATTCAAAATATATTTTATTCCAGAGGGAGGTATAATGACCGTGAAGGACTAGGGACCAGTCGAACGACAAGATTTATAAGGGCCTGTTTGACCTAGTCCCGCGACTGCCAGTCAGCAGTCGTTGCAGTCACTGACTGCCTTCTGGAGAGCCCTGGTGTAAATGATCTGAAGGGTACATAGATTGTCGGTACAGCTCGCTTATTTCGAAAAGAAATCTATTTTTCATGTAACAATGAAAATAAGAAAAATTACTTTTTTGTGGTACAGTTTTCTACTATTAAGCAAACCGTATAGCAGGTAAAGCAGTTAGCGTGCTAAGAATTCTTTTGCGCGACCTTAGCGGAGGAGAAAGAAACTACTATACATTCAGGGAAGAACACACCGTATACGAAAACTAGGGGCCCCTACCCAAAGGAGTGGGTAAATTCCCAAAAGGTTTGTTGGGTGGCAAACTTACGGCGAAAGAAGTACCTTTTGTACATTAAATGACAATATACAAGCTTTCTGTAAAAACGGCAGATTATGCAAACGTGTAAGATATCGATAATTTTTGTCGCCCAATTTCCTCCGAAAGTACCAGATTGATTCGCATTTGACACAAACGGTGCATGTTTGCACAACTCAGGGGCTGTCGCTGCAATAACCGGTTACAGAAGTGTGAAGCACGTGTAGTTGTTGAAATATAAAAAGCAAATTCTGCTACTTTTTTCTACAAAATGGCCTCCTTTCAGCTAATTTGATTGTACTCTTTGTACGCATTTGTACGTGATTTTCGTGTTCTTTTTAAATGTTTCTGAAAATGTTATGAAATCGGTGCGATATTTGTGAAATAATTCGTATTCGTTTGAAATCATTTACATATGTGAAATCGTTTGATATCTTTGCAATGTTTTGAAATCTCTGAAATGTGGTGGACTGTACACTTTTTGACATGCTTGGAATTTTTAATTGTTTTACAATCATTACGAAATGTTTATGAAATTGTAGAAATATTTTTTACATCTTCCGGAAATCTGTTGTATTCATTGTAAATTGCTGAAATTATCATGAAGTTCCTAATTAAAAAATTTGTCATCGAAAAAAAAACGAATTTTTCTGTCGACAAATATCTGATTAATACATTTCTTTATTACCTTTGATTTAAAAAAATCCTACAATGTATCAACTAATTATGAATGTTGTTGAAATTGTCATCTAATTCCTAACTGAAAGTACTGCCATTGAAAAAAAGAATATTTTTTCTGCCGTCAAATGCCCTTATAATACATTAGGAACTTTCTGATAATTTCAGCAAAATTCCTACTTTTTCGATTAATCCTATGATTTTTTAAACGAATTTATTATAAGGGCATTTTTCGGCAGAAAAATCAGTTTTTTTCAATGGCAGTCCTTTCATTTAGGAATTACATGACAATTTCAACAACATTCATAATTAGTTGATGCATTGTAATTTTTTCAAACAAAGGTAGTAAACGAATGTATTAATCAGACATTTGTCGACAGAAAAATTCGTTTTTTTTTCAATGTTGAAATAAGTACACCATGAATTTTCTGCAAAGATTACTGGATTTTCTGCAGAGTTTAAAGAATTTTCAGTTATCTGTTGAAAACGGGTATTTTCTGTAATATTTACTGAACTTTTCTGTCAAATTGACTACGAGGTCTGGCTATTATATAACGAGACTGCGCGCCTAGAGGGTGCCCTAGAGGTGTGGGGGAACAAACGAGTAGTGCGTTGGGTAGCTGCAAATTTTCTCTATTCACGTACCAAAACACGTTTTCGTCACTATTTTAGTATGTGTGCAGCAGCGGTTTGAAACGGACGTGTTTCTTCCTCGTGCCGAAAACCATGTGTGACGAAAAACTCGAGCAACGTATCAATCTCAAATTTCTCGTTAAATTAAAAAAAACTCCGACCGAGTGCTATAAATTGTTGCAAGAGGCCTATGGGGACAATTCTCTATCTCGTGCGCGTGTTTTTGATTGGTGTAAGCGCTTCAGTGAAGGCCGAGAAAGCACTGAAGATGACCAGCGTAGAGTTACCAGACGTCCGCTTTTCAGCGGACATGTCCGCTTTTTTTGTCCCGTGTTCACTTGTCCGCTTTTTATGTGAAATGTTCGCTTTTTTCTCGATCAGACAGATGAACTATAAGGTCATAAATATTTTCATCTTTTCAGTATGGATTTAGCCTATATGAATGAAATGAATATATACGAATATATTTTTTATTCTGTTTTGAATTCCATCCAAACTCCAGGTAGAGTATAATATGGTTCGAGAATCAACAAATAAGGTACGCTCTTTCAAAATCTTTTTTTTTCATTTATTTTTATTCTTTTATTATTTCAAATGTTAAAAATTTTGTTTTTCTTTTTTTTATTTTTCATTGGGAGGGGGGGGGGGGGGGCTGGAGAGGGTCCGCTCTTCTCACTCGGACCATCTTGTAACCCTAGACCAGCGCCCAGGTCGCCCTGTCACTGTTTCAACTCGCGCTATCTGTGAAGCGGTATTTGGCCGATAAACGCATTCCAGTGCTCCAACACGCGCCGTACTCGCCAGATTTGGCACCGTGCGACTTTCTTTTGTTTCCGAAGATAAAAGCTGTTTTGAAAGGGATCCGATTTGAGTCGATGGAAGCGGTAAAGCAAAAAACGGCAGATCTCCTAAAGGCCCTCACCAAAGAAGACTTCCAGCACTGCTTCGATCAATGGAAAAAACGTATGGAAAGGTGTGTGGCGAGGGAAGGAGATTATATTGAAGGGGAGCATTCGAATGTAAAGTAATTTTTATAATAAAACCCTTTTTCGTAACCAGTCTCGTTATTTAATAGCCAGACCTCGTATTCTTCATTCCTATATCAGTAATGGCAATGAATGTTGTGTTTTACATGAAGTGAGATGATAATAAAATGAAATTGAAAATTCCAAAAATTCGATGAGAAAACATTTTTTCAAGTCTTAATTTTCTGTTATACAAAATATGTACATTTTAAAAATTGTAATTTTAATAATTGTATAATAATACATATCAATTACTGATAATATATTCACTGTGTGAGTTAATACTTGTAAGCAAAATATTTTTCTCAAGCCCGTTGCAAAATATTAGATATTATGTATAAGAGATTAATTTGAAAAATTTCTAGTAGACATTTATTATCATTTCTTAGCTGGCCCCGTTTTTATCAGAGAAAACGCTTGGCAGAGAGTTTTTCAGAAAAATGTAAGCTGTTCCGTAGCTCACTTCACTAACGCGTGCGCTATATTTAGGTTCTAGGACCGGTTTGAGGTACGTTAGGTAGGGTTGGATTCCCCAGCGAGGGCGATTTTTGAAAGCGTTTGAGCGTGCGATCTATGAGTAAGTCTCTGTGATTGTATTGTGTATGAATAATCGTAAATGAAGTGCAGTAAGCATATATAAAATAATTTTTTCCTTTTCAAATCGAGGGACATTTCACATCATTTTTGTTATCGAAAGTTTCGAGCTAAACTATTTATAAATCGTATATAGAATACGAGTAGTGCATGTATACATATACATCTATGCGTTACAATGCGAAATCGGCAAAGTTACTCTTCATAGAAGTAAGGCTCACTACAGGAAATAGTAAGTCTTCACGGAGAACAATTTTATTAGTCTGCTGAAGTTGCAGGATTTTCAGTTAAAATAGCGACAGTATATCTTTTCTGTAATTCTTACCGAATTTCCCGCAGAGTTTACTGAATTTTCCGTAATTTTAAAAATTTACGAAGACTATGCAAAATTTACATACTTTTTGATTAAGTTTTACAATTCAAGTGGTCAATTTGACAGAAAAGTTCAGTAAATATTACAGAAAATGCTCGTTAATTCATCAGATAACTGAAAATTCTGTAAACTCTGCCGAAAATCCAGTAATCTTCGCAGAAAATGTATGCTGTACTTATTTCAACATTGAATTCAATTTGACATTGAAAAAAAACTGACTAATACATTCGTTTATTACCTTTGTTTGAAAAAATCATATAATGCATCAACTAATTATGGATGTTGTTGAAATTGTCATGTAATTCCTAAATGAAAGGACTGCATTGAAAAAAACTAATTTTTCTGCCGACAAATGCCCTTATAATAAATTCGTTTAAAAAATCATACGCTTAATCGAAAAAGTAGGAATTTTTCTGAAATTATCAGAAAGTTCCTAATGCTAATAAGGGCATTTGTCGGCAGAAAAATTATCTTTTTTTTCAATTGCAGTCCTTTCATTTGGGAATAACATGACAATTTCAACAACATTCATAATTAGTTGATATATTGTATGATTTTTTTAAATCAAAGGTAATAAAGAAATGTATTAATCAGACATTTGTCGACGGAAAAATTCGTTTTTTTTTTCGATGTCAAATTTTTTAATTAGGAACTTCATGATAATTTCAGCAATTTACAATGATAACAACAGATTTCCGAAAGATGTAAAAAATATTTCTACAATTTCATAAACATTTCGAAATGATTGTAAAACAATTAAAAAATTCCAAACATGTCAAAAAGGGTACAGTCCATCACATTTCAGATATTTCAAAACATTGCAAAGATATCAAACGACTTCACATATGTAAATGATTTCAAACGAATACGAATGATTTCACAAATATCGCACCGATTTCATAACATTTTCAGAAACATTTAAAAAGAACACGAAAATCACGTACAACTGCGTACATAGAGTACAGTCAAATTAGCTGAAAGGAGGCCATTTTGTAGAAAAAAGTAGCAGAATTTGCTTTTTATATTTCAACCACTACACGTGCTTCACACTTCTATAACCGGTTATTGCAGCGACAGCCCCTGAGTTGTGCAAACATGCACAGTTTGTGTCAAATGCGAATCAATCTGGTATTTTCGGAGGAAATTGGGCGACAAATATTATCGATATCTTACACGTTTGTATAATCTGCCGTTTATACAGAAAGCTTGTATATTGTCATTTAATGTACAAAAGGTACTTCTTTCGCCGTAAGTTTGCCACCCAACAAACCTTTTGCGAATTTACCCACTCCTTTGGGTAGGGGCCCCTAGTTTTCGTATACGGTGTGTTCGTCCCTGAATGTATAGTAGTTTCTCCCTCCTCCGCTATGGTCGCGCAAAAGAATTCTTAGCACGCTAACTGCTTTACCTGCTACATGTTTTGCTTAATAGTAGAACACTGTACCACAAAAAAGAAATTTTTCTTATTTTCATTGTTACATGAAAAATAGATTTTTTTCCGAAAAAAGCAAGCTTTACCGACAGTCTATATACCCTTTAGATCCTTACTTAAAAAATCAGACAAAATGGCTTCGCCGTTTGGCCTGAATCCATTATCTACGATTTACATTCGATTTCCAGGGCCCTTAATTTGACGATATATCGAAAACAGGATCAGCTAGGAGTTCAATTCGAACGGATTTTTGATGCATATTCGTGCCCGAATATCATCCCGTAAACCGATTTTATTGCCATTTTTGTGATACCTATTCGTCCTTCCTGATCATCGTGTGTATGTGAGGACCATAAGACTGTATTTGTCAGCAGCCAAGCAAACTCGGCATATAAACGGTTTACGAGAGAACGGGTAACAAGAAATCCGCGCAAAATAACCATGAGTTTGAATTATAGGTCGATAGAGTAAGCAGCGGGGGGGGGGGGGGTAATGGCCTACGTTCAAGGCTACAGATTTTGCCGTCATGCGTTTGCGTCCTCGTACTCTCTTCAATTTTTTTTATTTCTAATTTTTTTTTCAATACATTACCGTGCATGTATGTATGTATGTATACCATTAAGCCATTTCCCTTTCGGGGTAGGCGTGACACTGCCCAATTCGGGTAGTGTTTCTAGGTGGATAGTTTCTTGTAGTAAATAACTACAAGTGTGGATTCACCACACCCACAACACGCCAACAGCACGCAGTTAGTAGTATTCCCGAACTAACCGCGCCCAACACTGCTTAACTTCAGTAATCTAACGAGAACTGGGGTTTTCAGCGTGGTATGACCGTTGGCATACCACCGTGAATATGCATAAATATTTAAAAAATATTAATATTTTTTGAATAGGTTGGGCTAAAAAATGCCCTTTATCCCCCAATAAATTATCAATAAAATGAAGAACATGAAATAAATCAATAAAATTAATAAAACGAATAAAATGGATTAAATTATTCAAATAAATGAAATCAATAAAATCAATGAAATCAGTGAAACCGATTCAAATTTTATTTCATTGATTTGATTGATGTTGTTCGTTTTATTGATTTTAGTGATTTCATTCAATGTATTGATTTTTTATTGTAAATATTTAAATTTTTCATTAAAAAATACAATCAAATGAATCAATGCAATCAATAAAATACTCAAATCAAATTATTCTCGATAAAATCAAAATTGCACTGATTTTACTGATTTTAGTGATTTTATTCATGTTCTTCATTTTATTGATAATTTATTGGGGGATAAAGGCCATTTTTAGCACTACCGCCCTCGAAAAGCTTATCACAAAAGAGATTTTTGTTGCTCCACCCTATTCAAAAAATATTAATATTTATTCATATTCACGGTAATGTATTGAAAAAAATTAGAAACAAAAAAAATTGAAGAGAGTACGAGGACGCGAAGGCGTCGGCAGAATCTGTAGCCTTGAACCTAGACCATACTCTATCGACTTATAATTCAAACTCATGGTAATTTTGCGCAGATTTCTTGTTACCTGTTTTCTCGTAAACCGCTTTCCATTTATGGGGCGTTATTTCTCAAGTGTACCCACTCAAAAAGTCGAAGTTGTCTGATCTAAGTTAAACTTAGGCAAAGTGTTGTGCCATTAGATAGTAGTATATGGGGAAAAAATTTTGTCATTCGGATAAGTATTGACCGAGGGGGAGGGGGTAAAAGTTTTGAGATTTTCGTGGATATCGTCTATTTCGGCAATTTTTAACTCTCCTAATAGCGATGAAAAAAATTTTGACCAGTACAGTTTCGATAGGGATTTTCACGCTCTTTTGATTGGTGCTACGCATTTTATCAAAAAATAAATATTTGACCTTCAAAAATGAAGTTCAAAAATAAATTTCACTTTTTTTGGAAAAACGATAGGTTTTTTTTTTTTTTTTTTTGTCTTAAAAGAAAGCCCAGGTTTTTTCCTACAAGACGATGTAGATTAGAAAGTGGGATTCAAATTTTTAATGTATGAAAATAAGTGTCGAGTACTCCGGTACGCTCGTGACACTGGCGCTAGAGCCCCGCAGCGCACCGTGGTGCCTTTATGGTATTGTTTTTTTTTCAAAAGTAATAGTATATGCCAGTATATTTGAACGCTCTCTGCATTTTGCAGGGTTGAGACTGCCATTATTTAAATGCCTGCATTGAGACTCTTTTACACCTTCCGTCAATCGGTCGTCGACCAACCAATATATCGGAATATCCATTCACACCTTCGGTAAATTTAGTTAAATGTAGTAATATTTTAGTGACCTTCTGAAACTCACTGAAAGATTACTAAAATGTTACTAACTTTCACTGAATTTTCCGAAGGTGTGAATGGATATTTCGTTATGTTGGTCGGTCGACGACCGATTGACAGAAGGTGTAAAAGAGCCTTTACGTTCACTGATGAATTTTGAAAAAATTTTAAATTTTGGAAAATCTAGTTATTGAATGAGAGGTCGGGTCGAAAAAGTGGTTTTATGGATTAAGTAGAATTGAAGCTTGGAGATTTTTTTTGCTGATGTCTGGTCTTCTATCTGCCTTTCGTTTTTTTTAGTGACAGTTGTTTTCACTTTTTTTTCCAATTTTCGTTTCTTCTCTTTTGGGAAGTAGTCGCATTCCGTGGCTGAAGGAAATCTCTTAAATTGAAGTCTCCCAATCTTCAGTAGGTAGGAATGCATGGTACTGCAAAGTCCCTTTGATTGTGACTGCAGCATCGAATCTGTTTTCAGATCTTTAGCAGTGGCTTCGTGATCTTCCTTGCTACTAAAAATGATTTCAGTTTCCTTGCAGTACTTCTTTGCCCACTGAAATAGAGATGAAGCATCTAGAATGCGATCTTCAGCGGAACACTGTAGGCTAAACCTTGCTACCTTTCGTTCAACATTCGCCCCTATGCCATCACATGCACCCTTACCATGAGCCATGAGCGGTAGGATGGTAATGCCACTCAGCTGGGATTCCGAAATCTGCCTTGTGAGCTAGGGTATTAGCAAAATTGCTCTTGTTCTTAAAATGCTGACCTGCTCCATCTTAAACGTAGTACACCTTTTGGACTGGAAAATTTGCCTTAAGATAATTTAGAATTATTTTCTGGTACTCATAAACGGCAACAGTGTCATGACTAAAATTGTCTGATATGATTGCCATGCTTTTGTGCTTGAGTTCTCCATCTTTTACATAATAAATAACTACTGTGAATATTGTGGCCTGATCATTATTCCAGTGAAATACTTGCGCCGAGTTTTGGAGCACAAACTTAAAGTTCTCAGCGAAATCAAATGAGATAACGAATTCACCATTTTTCAAAGTTATCTTCAGATTTTTGAAAAATAATGACTGCTCTGTAGCAAGGAAATGATACGTTCTTAGCTTCAGCAACGCTTCACAAAGCTCATTCACAAATTCATCAACATTCAGCATTAGCGTCTTTAAAGTACATCTGCCAGTCTGCAGCCAAGAATCAAATTTGATTTCTTCCAAATCCTCCTCCTCGAAAGCTTCAATCAAGTTATCTTTAATTTCAGTAATACCCGGGCAATTTTGGCATTCTCCTAATTGGCAGGAACTTGTCGCATCAGGGCACACAGTTAACTTTGAACAATCGCGATAGCCATTTAAAATTAACTCTGAATTGTTCTTTAAATATTGCATGTTTATTTCTTTTAGCATTAACTTCACGTTTTCATGGTGAACACAAACGCATACTGTGTGGGTACCGCTACTCCCTGCCAAAACGCAATGTTTCGGTCTGAGTGGTGTGAATTTCGTGAAGCCTATTCCAATATCTTCATGTTCTGACTGGAATTCTGCATACAATTCATTTGAATTGCACAAAATCAATCTTTTCTGAACGAGAATTTTCTTTTCACTCACTCGAACAGACACACAATCCTTCATTCCAGGCATTAAGCGACTCATGTCGTCACGCTCATAAAATTTGGACACGAGGTCTTCAGTTTCATGACTCAAGGGCCTTCCTCTTTTTGGCGTAGGCAGAGTTAAAATCCCATTGTTAGCAACTAACTTTTTCGCATTTTCAGCTTGTCGTTCGGATGTCTCGAATTCGACCATTAGATGTCTGTGACTCCAAGACTTTGGAGCAAGTGTGAGAAGTTGAATTTTCCATCCATAAAACCACCTTTTCGACCCGACCTCTTATTCAATAACTAGATTTTCCAAAATTCAAAATTTTTTCAAAATTCATCAGTTAACGTAATGCAGGCATTTAAATAATGGCAGTCTCAACCCTTCAAAATGCAGAGAGCGTTCAAATATACTGGCATATATTATTACTTTTGAAAAAAATCAATACCATGAAGGCACCACGGTGCGCTGCGGGGCTCTAGCGCCAGTGTCAAGAGCGTACTGGAGTACTCGACGCTTATTTTCATATATTAACAATTTGAATCCCACTTTCTAACCTACATGGTCTTATAGGAAAAAACCTGGGCT